>CAUYRT010031657.1:0-28415 GCA_963574885.1 Lepilemur ruficaudatus
GTAGCTGGGATATAGGCACGCGCCACCATGCCCAGCTAATTTTTTCTATATATTTTTAGTTGGCCAATTAATTTCTTTCTATTTTTAGTAGAGATGGGGTCTCACTCTTGCTCAGGCTGGTTTTGAACTCCTGACCTTGAGCGATCCACCCTCCTTGGCCTCCCAGAGTGCTAGGATTACAGGCGTGAGCCACCCATCATGACCAGCCCCAACCAATGATTTAATAGCAATTGGTAACCTTGCTCAAGAGATCTCAACAGCATGCTTCTCAAATTCTGTCATTTTTTATATTTGCTGCTGGCATTGTTCTAGAAGGTACACGGCTTCTTCTCATCAACTGGGGCTATTTGGTTACCTTGAAATGCAATTCCTCATGGATAATATAAATGCTTACTTTTTCCCTTTTTGGGTGTTTTTTTTTTAGAGTTTACTTTTTTAAAAATCATAGACTCATGAATTTTTGTAGGTTTAATGTGTTTCAAACCATTATAAACATTGTTCTTTCCCAGGTTACTCTTATATCCTTTGGCTACAACCTCAGGCAGATTTAAAAACTTCCTTGTTTCTAGAACAAGAAGTCCTAGGTGCAACCTGTTGGGTTCCTTGTAGGGGGCTGGTATTTAGGAGCTGGGCACTCGGAGCTCTTACATAGCTACTCCCTGTGCAGCCCCCACGTCAGCCCTTTGCCCTCCATGCAGAGTCCACAGTGCACAAGACAGTGTCCTTAGCTAGAGGTGGGCTGACAAGAGGATTGAATGGTCTAGGACAGCCTCGCTGAGGAGCTAAGACCAGAGCAATGACAAAAAAACAGTCCAGGAATCAGTCCAAGTTCAAGTGGAAATGCCCTGAGGCCAGAACAGTAAGGAGGGCTTGAAAGATCTGTGAACAAGGAAGAGAGAGAACTCGGGAGGTGAGCCAGGTGTTCTGCCACGTTCTGCACTGACGGAGAACGATGACCCCAATATCTCAGCATGTACAGCCGTCATGTACATTCTTTTCAGGAACTACAATTTTTTCCCCTACCCTGCAAATTTTATATTTTTGGGTTTGTCATTTTGGAAAAATAGCCCCCCAAAAATACCTCAGTAATTTGTATTGAGTGAAAGAATGGAAGTTACCTGGAATGACTGGTTTTGGTAAGTTTTGAATCATGCTAATGAACGCTAGCAAAGCAAATAGATAACAAACTAATGTTAACAGAGAATCACATCAACTGAGATTTTCTTGCATAGGTTTACATAGTTTGGTGTATTTGTGATTGTGATCGTTACAATGCATGTGTAGGACATGGTCCTTTTCTGCTTATAAATTATTTCTAGTCAGTAGATGGAATAGAATTAAATATCAATATTTCCTAATGTTCCCAAATGATACTTAAACTTAGTAGATGTTCTACCACATGGTTTAAGAGCCAAGATACTACCTCAAGTTTCTGCCAATATGTGAAATAATTGGATATAGGTGAATGATGCTGAAAATATGTGAGCTCTAAATGTGATTTGAAACATTTACTTTTAGACTTATAGCAAATTTTAAGGACAACATACATCTAGGGTATATTCCTAAGTTCTTTAAACTTAATAATTTAAATAATAATTACTAATCACTAATGTTTACTCAGCAATTTTTCTAATTCTAACCCATATGGCTTGACCTAATAATGATAAATCTTACTGTCATGCAGACACATTATGTGAGAAGAAACCGCTATGCTAAAAATCTTAATCCCCATCAATAGCAGAATTTTATGTGTTGTTAAATAAATCCATCCCCATTCTGAACTGAAATAATGAAATATTATGGAATGTGTACATAACCACATAGGGGTAAATATGTGAAGTGATATATAGTTTGAGACTTAAAAACATAAATTAACCATTTCACTGTCCACATACATAACTTATAAAATGCTGAATGTATATATTTGCATATATGAATAATTCAGAAAGCATCCCTTGTAACTTCTTATCCTTATGTAATGTAAACTTATAGAAAAGTTCCAAGAATAATACAAAAACTCTCACATTTTTGCCATTAATACAGTGCCTCATTTTCTGTATTTATTCTCTCTCATACTCTTACACATTTACATGGGGTTTTTTTCTGAACCATTTTGGAGTAAATCATATCCCTTTATTTCTAAACACTCCAATGTGTATTTCCTCAGGACATTATCTTGCATAACCACAGTATAGTTATCAAGATTAAGAAATTTAATGTTGATATAATACTATCAGAGAATTCAAATTTGGTCAATTGTCTCTGCACTGGCTCTTATAACAAACATTCCTTTTGGTCCAGGACTTCCTACAGGAGGATGCATTCATTTGCCATGTGTCTTTAGTATTCTGTAATCTGGAATGGTCTCTTTGCCTTTTTTGTCTTTCATGACTTTAGCACTTTGGAGGAACACAGGCCAGTTATTTTGTAAAATATCCCCCAGCGGGGTCCCTTTAGATTCAGGCTGTGCATTTTGGGCAGAGGTAACAAAGTGATGATTTGTCATTGGTGCTTCCTCTCAGGAGGTGCTGATGTCCCTTCATCTCATCTTTGTAATCATTTGGCTAAAGTGGTATCTTCCAGGTTTCCCCATTATACAGTTGCTGTTATGCCTTCTCCTTCATTAATCTGCCATTTGTGAGGAGACACTTAGTCTATGCAAATGTCCTTGTCCTCACCAAATTTATTCAGCCACTAGTTTTAGCATTCATTCATAATGTTTGTCATTGTGGTTACAAAATGGTGAAGAAAACATTTGAGTGTTCCCTTTTCCAAAGATGGCAATATTTTTTCCTCGTAGCAAACTTATTTTGTTGGCCATCCAGCACCACCCACCATTTCCTCATGAACTGTGTACTGTTTTCTCATCCATGAAAAGACAGAGTGTTTCCCACAACAGAATGATCGACACTGTGGTGCTTAGGAAAAGAAACCTACAGTGTTGGAACCTTGGGTTGGGTCTGTGGATCTTTAAATTATGCAAGATTCACTTCATCTAAGACACCAGAGGAAACAGCTCGGACTATTGCAAATCACTGTTACATTAATAGATAAGAATTAGGGAAGATTTATACACAGACCCAGCCTAGCATGAACTATTTTCTGTTCACTCACATGGCAGTCATTTTCTCTGAACGTTGTAGGCACATACTAATACGGTCATGTGCCGCATGATGTAGTTCTGGTCAAGGAACCTCATGTACAATGGTAATCTCATAAGATTATAATGGAACTGAGAAATTTTTGTCATATAGTGACATTTTGATGATCCTGATTTTTTTGTCGGCCTAGGCTAATGTGGATGTTTGTGTTTTCATTTATAACAAAATTTTTAAAAGTAAAAAAAAAATTAGAAAAAAGCTTATAGAATGAGGCTATAAACAATGTTTTATATGGCTATACAATGTTTGTGTTTTAAGCTAAGTGTTATTACAAGATTCAAAAAGTTTGAAAAAATTAAAAAGTTTATAAAATAAAATAGTTACAGTGAGCTAAGTTTAATTTATTAACGAAGAAAAAAATATTTTTTTAAAAAAATTAGTATAGCTTAAGTATACAGTATTTTACAGTCTATAGTAGTGTACGGCCTTCACATTGACTTGCCACTCACTCACTGACTCTATCAGAGCAATTTCCAATCCTGTAAGCTGAATGATAAGTGCCCTGTACAGGTGTGCCATTTTTATCTTTCACACCATATTTTTACCTATTCTGTGTTTCAATACACAAATACTTACCATTGTGTTAAAATTGCCTCCAATATTCAGTATAGTAACATGCTGTACAGGTTTGTAACCCAGGAACAATAGGCTACACCATATAGCCTTAGTGCGTAATAGGCTATGCCATCTAGGTTTGCATATGTGCATTCTGTGCTGTTAGCACAATGACAATTGCCTAGTAATTCATTTCTCAGAACATATCCCCATTCTTAAGTGACACATGGCTGTACTATTAAAAAAGAAGACTTTTATCTCTGGAAATCTTCCAGACTCAAGAATGGGCTTCCCTGGAAGATTTTGATCTATACTTCATGTTTCCATTAGCATAACCCATATTAATGTTTGTTCCATGCTCTCTAAAATATCCTTATCCAACTACATATGACGGTAACATATTTACCCTAACATATATTGGCTGAGCCTTAGGGGGTCAACTCAGGGTTGTCAAAGGCTAACCACTGACAGGTTTCCCCTGGAGCCTTGAATGTGTGGGTGCTATCTTGGTCCACTTTCTGCTGCTGGAACTGAATACCATAGTCTGGGTAATTTTTAATGAACAGAAGTTTGACTCACAGTCCTAGAGGCTGGGAAGTCCAAGAGCATGCACTCACATCTGGAGGGGGCTGCATCATAACATGGTGCAAGGGCAAGGGAGCACATGGGAGAGAATTTTGGGCTGAACTCATCGTTTTTATCAGGAACCCACTCCTGGCATAACTAACCCACTCCCTTGATAACAGCATTAATCCATTCATGACGGCAGAGGCCTCGTGACCTAACCCACTCTAAAAGATCCCACCCCTTAATGCTGTTAAGTTTCTAAAACAGAGACTTTGGAGGACATAGTCAAACCATAGTAGATGTCTACTACATGGTGCTGGGAACTTAACATGTGGCACCTCATTTAATCCTCACGGCCAACCCATAAAATAAATGCAACTACTAACCTTTTGTAGGTAACAACAGGTGATTATAGAGGTTACCAGTAAGTAACTAGCCTGAGGTTCCAGCTAGTTTGTGTAGAGGTAAAGCCTAGATTGGAAGCTGATCTGAGTTCAGAGCCCACACTCTTAACTGCTGTGTTATACTCATCTAAAACAATCTCATAGATTGTTCTTGGCATGGAAGGGTGTAGGGTGAGCTAGGCAAGGTGCCTTGGGTGCAAAATTTAAGGAGGTACTCATTCTCAGGTGCTAGCCCTGCGCTTGACCTGGCAAGCAAGTGCCCCCTCATGTTTTGCACCCCAGGCTCTGCTCACCTCCCCCTGGTCCCAGTCCTGGTTCTAGGGGACAGCTGGCCAGTGCAAACTACTGTTGCCTAACATTTCATTTTGGAACTCAACACATATTCCCCAGGACACATGGGAATGTAGTGATTTCAGTTTTCTTCCTTTGTTTACTTCTGATGAATGGATAAGCTATTTAGCCTTGAGCAGGTACAAGAATCCACTTCTGAAGGAATCAGTATGACAGGCCAATATTTGTGCCTTCTTAAGACTCACCTCAACTAAATATTGGCAAGTTTTTTGAGGATTTCAACATACACAGAAGGATTAAACTCTGCTTTCCTGACAACCCCATTGTTCATCCATTTTATTAAACTTTTTGCATTTATCTTGCTTGTGGTTTGCTTCCCCCACTAGTAGAGTGAGCACTTTTGGGTACCAACTCAGTTGTGCTTCCTCCGGTCTTCGTATCTTCTAGACCTTGGCTCTTGACAGGACTAGGTTTCAGGGGCATGAGCTCAGATGATGGCTTTGCCACTTACGAGTTGTGTTCCTGAAAAGATCACTTTGTATCCTTGGGCCTCACGTTTCACCTGTGAAATGGGGATATTAATACCTCATGTGAAGGGTTGTTGTGTTGATGAAATGGAAACAAACTAAGGACCTAAAAGGCACACAGTCGTGCTCAACAGACTCTAGTTCTCTTCCCTCCTTTCTTAGTTGTTCTACCCTTTCTGCCAAGACCATCCTTCCCTGGATTCTTACTAAAGTGATACAGACAGCCAAATAATCACTCAACCACAGACATGCATTACCCAGGTGGCAGATTCTATGGCCAGTCTTCAGCTGCCATAAGAGCTCTAGCCTTTCCTGGTACCTGGTGTATGGCAAATGTGCTGAAAAGCAAATCCCAACTGCAAAGGTAATTTTGTTGGAAAAACAAATCCCAAAGTATTTCCTATGTCAAATACGTGGTTTTAGGGAGATTTTTCTTTTTTTTTTTTCCAAGTATACTTTTCCCTTCTCATTTTATTTGTTTATTTTAACTTGCAAGTGCCCCTGATTTTAAAAAAGTCTGCTTGGTAAAATTGTCATTCTAGTGAGGCTGAGTAATACTGAGCTTGTGCATAGACCGTCCCTGAGTTCTCAGTCTTTCTGAGCCAGCTCCTGGGAAACAGAATAGATTACAGAAATCATTTGACTAAAAAGCCCAGTGATTTGGTTGCTACACAGTGGTTTCAAAGTTTAAGTCTGAGGGACACTGCAATGAAAATAGCTCAGAGGAGCTGAGAGATAGTTTCTTAGTTCTTGGTACAAGGTATTCCTCTCAGATAATGACTCTGCATGACTAGGGTATGATTTAAAATGTACTCTTGTAAAGTTGAAAGAGCCTTTGACCTCATTTTCTGATCACAATTTCTACTTCCTAATTGGGCAAAATGAGCCATAGCTTCCACTAAGGTACCACCATTTTAAATGACAGCCCTGTAACTCAAACTAATTCTGGTGCTTCAAGGAAAGAGTTTAAATTTTCATTAATCCTGAAAGTTCTTAAAATACAAGCTTCAGATACACTCCACTGTAAGTTAAAACTGCTCTGGATGTGACCATTGTTTTGGCATTTCAGTATCATGGTTGTATTAATACCTGCGATTTACTCTAATTAGGTGTCATTTTTCCCTTTAAGCTGGTGTAGTTGGAGAGTGGAAGGGGAGGTCACTGTGTCTTTTAATCAACACTGTCCAGTGTTCTCACTTGCACAACGAAATGCTCTCAAATATTTTTGCACCCCTTTTCAACTTTTATCTATGATAGTCAAGGAGAAGGAAACATTTAAAAAGGTTCCTGTAGCAATATCTGCAAGAATGTCAGGCATTTGAGTCGAGTTGCAATTACAACATTTAATGTAAATGGTAGAATGAAGATTGTTATCTCTTCCTCCAGAAAGGATCATCTATAACCTTAAACTAGGTTGAGTCTTGAGTTCGTGAAGGTTATAACATCAGGTTGCCATGACAGCTTTCTTCTATCAATTTCTCAATGAAAGTTTCCCACACATCTGCTTTCTGTCTGTCTGTGCCTCTGTCCAGCACTTCCATTTGGCAGTATGATGACTACTAATTATGGCATATTGCAATTAAGGAGAAGGATTGATGAAAATTCCCAAGTCTCATCAATCAGAAGCACTAAAGAGCCAAGGCATAGAGTTTGCGTGGTGTTGAATTATGTGCCAGGCACTATTCTGTGTGTTTTTAAGTATATTAACTCATTTTATCATCCCAGCAATCCTTTTAAACGGCTACTATGGTTAGGAACAGAAAAACAAGTGAGAGGTAATGGAAATCAGAAAGCAGTTATAGAAAAACAATAAGGAGGAAATGGTTGCAGAAAAATAAAAAGAGGGGCCAGTTATTTCTGTCTTAAAGAATGGGATAATTTGGCCACGGAACACTGGCCATGAACACTGAGTCAGAGAATGGAAAAAACACCATAAACAGGTTATGGTACTTTCCCCACCATACACATATTAGAAAGGAATTCAGCCCCCAAAACAGTGATGTATCATTATGAATAATGTAACCAACCTTTACCTAAACTACTGGCATATAAAAGGGAAAACATAGAAGAAAACAGTGTCTTCTCTACTTGCAGAGACAGACCCATTTTCCCTTAGGAAACGTCTTTCACTCTGCACCCTTAAACTTCCCTTACAATAAATTCTTCACGCATATTTGCTGAGTGCTTGGCATTTCTCTCTGTTGTGTGGGCCAAGGCTTGTGATTCTTCTAAGCCCAGAGCCCAAGAACTGGGGCAACAGTTCAGAGTCCAGCCATGGACAGGAACATGACACTGTCATCTCCATTTTATAGATAAAGAAACTGAGGCACAGAGAACCCAGTTTACTTGACCAAATTCACTTGGCTAGTAGGTCAGAGAGAGTACGTTTTCTACAATTAACCAGGTAGTGAATATCTTACGTCTGTGAGCCACTCGGCATTTGTCACAACTACTCGACTGTGCCTTTATGGGCTGATAGCAGCCGTAGGCAATACACAAATTAATGGGCATGTTTGTGTCCCAACAAACCTTTATTCGTGGACACCGGAATCTGAATTTCATAATTTCGTGTACTATAAAATATTCTTCCCTTTGAGCTTTTTTCAACCATTTAAACATCTAAACCCCATTCTTAGCTCTTGGGCCATGTAAAAACAGGCAGCAGGCTAGATTTGGCTCTCAAGCTGTAGTTTGCTGCAGTCGTGAGGCAGAGCCAGTATTTGAATCCAGATAGTAAGTCCCTGAGAGCCTTAACCATTAAACATATACTGTGCAGTGTATACGGCGGTGAGGAGGAGAGAAAACTGGCTCAGAGCAGTTGGAGCTGTGTGAGGTACGCAAGATTTATCAAGTCCAGAGAGACAGGAGTGTGGACCTTGGGACACTCCGCCACCCACGCCCAGGGGCAACTGTTTAAAGTCACTTTGTTTCTGACTAGCTGCTTCATTTATTATTATCATTCCTGGAATTTGTGATGCAAAGAACATGTATAGCCAATCCTAGCTTATGTCATTGTAATGTAAACTGCTGCTAATCAAGTGTCTTCAGAACAATTTGAATCTATGCTCTCCGCTTGCAATCCACAAGCTTGGCCCAAATAAACTCTCTACTTACATCATTTGCCTTCATTTTTTTCCTTTAGGTTGACAATAATAAAAGCAAATTGTATTCTTTATGGAAAACTCAGCAAAGTATAAAGGAGAAAAGAACAACCACCCATAAAAACCACAACCTAGAAATAACCCCTAGTAATAATTGGCATTTTCTTCCATTCTTTTTTCTACTGGTTTGCAGTATTTAAAATGTATTAGGGGAAAAATCCCTATTTTGAAAGAATCCTACAACTAAGACTTTCGTAATGCAAAGAATCCTTTTGTTAAGTGAATAGTTGGTCACCTTTCATTTATCATCACATGCCTGCATTTCTGTGAGCTGGATTTTTTTTATCAGTAAATATTTTTATTAGTGAATGTACATTTTAAGCTAAAATGTGTATATATATATTTCTTGAATTTTTTGGCTACTTATGAGATATGCATAACCTTAATTAAGAACATACTTAAGAGATATAAAGTCCGACAGGTAGTACAGTACTGCTGGGTATGCTTTTCTTACAAAGACACAAGTCACAGCAGGATGGTCTGCAGTTAATATTACAGTTTTTGAAACAGTTGGTACCTAAGGTACAAGAAATGAACTTTTTATAGCACTGACGTATGGTAATTCTTTCTCAATTTGAAGCTGAGATGTAGTAAAAGGCTTTGGAGTGACCCAGACCTACATGTGAATTCTCATTGTCCCTTTATTGGCTAGAATACTCTGAACAAGTTAACTTTCCTGCACTTGAGTTTATCCAAATGGAATTCGTGGTTGTTCTGAAGATGAACCCAGGCCTCTCTCTGTTCCTGGCACAGAGCATGAGATCTCGGGGTGGCAGCCAGTCCTTACGTTCCCTGCCCCCTCCACCACCCCTCCTAGTCCCCAGCGCCACCCACAGGAAAATACACTATTTCACTAAGGGCCATAAAGCAAGCATCATTTTCTGTTCTGTGTGTCTCAAGTTTTCTCCCCAGAAGTGCAAATGGGAAGCCAATAATGAGGATTAAGGAAAGATTAATGGGATGGGCGGGCCTGAACTAGAAGCCTCCACCCCTCCAGCCCGCCTGCCCCACCCCAAACAGGTATCAGCCCAAGTCATTCAGGAGATACTGCAGAACTTTCCAAACTGAAGCAGTGCCCAGGTCCCTACAACAGCAGGTGGCATTCTGACATCAGCTAAGCTGTTCTTTTTCCCAGGTGCGGAGGACCTCCAGCCCAGGCATCTGGAAGGCATTCGGAGCCAGAAGCAAAAAGAGCATGGAGCTGAACAGCGTGGCAGCCCCCGGGGCCCAGGGCTGCAGCAACACTGGCTTCCAGGTGAGCAGAGGTTTCCTCTTTGTTTAAGACCGAGACAATGGAAATAATGCTCTTTCCCTAGCCTTTGGCATGTTTCCTCCCTAAAGCAGTGGGATTATTGGAACGCAATAAGATTTTTAATAGCTTACTTTAAGCCCATTATTTTTCTTTCTGGGGCTCTTCTGGGTTGACGAACCTGAAAAGTCTCTTTTAACCAAACTGTTTTGATTTCCACTTACCCTGTCACTTAGAAACAAGATTGCCTTTTCCTCCAGCTTTTATCTACCCCTCTGGCTCACAGCAGGGGGTACAGTATTTACCTTCAGGCACCTTTCCAAAGAACTGGTGAGAAGGAAAGAATAAGAGAATTCTGATCCTGGATAGAGTTAGTGCCTGGGGGTTTCTTGTTCTTAAACCTAGTCCCACAGCCCCTGCCAGATGGTGGCCCAGGTACTTGCCCAGAGCAGTTGGATTAGGCAAACCAGTCTCACATCTTCAACCAAAACTCACAGAGTGATTAGTGCTCTACTCAGCCCAGGGCTGGGTGCTGCAGGGCCCCAGGGAGGAGACCTGTCAAAACACCAGGCTATGCTGACTGGGTCTGGGCTGGGGATTTTCAGGGCCGGTTCTAGGTGTGCTTCCTTTCCTGATGGGGCACTCGGCATGGGAGCCCTAGAGAAGATAGGAAGCCTGCATGGGCAGGTATCAACAATCCCTCAGGCTTTATAGTGGCTAGACACACAAAACAAAACATTTAGGTGCTAGCAAGGAAAGGAAAGAGGACAGTAAAAGGGCTTTGACATCAGTCCTGACTCTTCCATCCACAAGTTCCTGTAACTGCCCTGAACCGTGCGGTTTGATTTTCTGTACAATGGTCACAGTGGAGCTCACCTCTGTGGGTAGGCATCAGGTTACCACTTATAGATTAGAAGTGTAGGAGAGGAAAAAATTCCTCTACCCTCTAAGGTTAAGTCCCTGGGACCTGCAAATTAAACTGACAACAGACACATTAACAGGAGAAAAGGCATACAAATTTTATAAATATTCCAGTTTCCACATGCCGGAGAGCTTCACAGAAAGGAAGTGAAAAACCCAAAGACGGGAGCTTATATACATACCATTATAACAAAGGATGACAAACTGTGGACAAGTGATTAGACACAGGAAAGGCAGTTTGGGCTTTTAAGGCCAATGAATTGTGGGAAAGTGACTAGGAAATATATGGGGGAAACTAATGGAAACGAAAGTTTACTTCATTCAGCTTTGTTTATGCACACTCATCTCAGTGGCATCTGTCTCTGGTGGTAGGGTTGTCCTCATCCTTGTATGGAGGAGGAGACACCTGTGCAAGGAAAATTTATGCTCCACCTGTAGGAGGATGGGGGAGGGCAGAGAGCTCTTTCTGTATCTGCTTTTTCTCAATTGCCTTCAGTTCCAAATATTCTTATTCCAAAGTGGCATGTTTTGGGGGTGGCATATCCTAATACCCATCACAAGGGTTAAATGAGAAAGAAAGCATAAAATATGAGGCTATTTTGATTCAGCACAATGGAAAGGACGGAACGGGACAGAGTCAGAGTGAGCGTGGCCGCAGGAAAAGGATGTCTGCAACGGAGAAGGTTCACGCCACAGCAAATGGCCGCTCACAGTGAGGAGGGCACAAAACCGTGGCTCTGTTTTCTATCCCTCACTCTCTATTAAAAGAGAGCATTTCCCCCCACCATGAAAGAAAGAAAAAAGAAAAGATTCTTCCTAGTCCTTCTTGTCATTGATTGAAATTTGAGTTTCTACATTCCAAAGTCAAACCAGTGAATACAATTTGTCTTTGAAGAGAATCAGAAGCTTCAAAGCTCTCACCAAGGTAATGAGTCTGACCTTGTTTGACATTCAGCTCTTCTGCTATGTTATCTTCTTTAAGAAAAATTAATTGACTGTAAAATATGTGCTACTTCACTTTTGCATTATTAAATAGACGTGAACATTCCATCCAGACTTCCAAAGAAGTTAGGATACTTAACTAATTCACGTTGTCCTAGTCTGTGAATTGTTCTGGAAACTCCTTTTTCCTCTTTGAATGTTACAGTGTCTTTTAGTAAAACAACGTTTTAATTTTATTAAGCAGAACCACGCTCACAGCGTGAAGAGCTAATGTGGGTTCCCCCAAAGGCCTGTGCCAGTGAACCATGGCGCAGGAACAGTGATTACACATGTCTATGGGGTACCTGGACAAACTCTTATTCGGGTTGTCCTTCAAAGAAGTGAACAACCAATCCCTGTTTTCATAGAGTTAATACTCCATTCAGAAAGCTTAAACAGGCGCGCAAAGTCAGGGATATGGGTTAGAAGACAGAAATAGTATCGTATCCAGGAGAAGATTTCATAACTAGAGAACATTTCACAAATGAGGGTAGATTTTATAATCAACCATGGAAATGAATGCTTTTTTATGAATAACTTATTTCTCGTTGCTGAAGATAGAAATTACTTCATTCTATAGCAGTTGTCAATAAGACATTTGCTATTTATGAAAGTGGTTTAGAATGACATTTGAAGCGGTGAGTAGATGTGTAATATCTAATATTTCTTATGTTTTATTTTTAAATATTTTTTAAACTTAGAACAGTCAACAAACTGGCTCTTGATTTTGTACAAATTTGGAGCGAGGCCAACTGGGGAGACAGTGTCACAAAGGGCGGGAGAACTTGGTGCGGACTTGAAGGATGGGCAGGGACCTCCCCGTCAAAGCAGGAGGGGGTCAACAGAGCATGGCAAGCAAAGAGAACTGTCTGTACACAAGCCCAAGGCCAGAGAGCACCTGCGTCTGGGCTGGAGGTAGGGAACGGGGCAGGCTGGCACCAGGTCACGTGGCCTCTGTGTGCCAAGAAAGGGATGGCTCAAAATTTACACCATCAAATTATGCATTTTAAAGATCACTCTGGTGGCCCTGTTGAAAGTGTATGAAAATGGAGAGAGATTTGTCTGTGGTTGAAACAGTGGTCAGGCAGTTAGTATAATAATCTTAACCAGGTGAGAGGCAGTGGACACAGATGCTGGGGTGGAAATATTAATACTGATGAAGAGACCCCTCCACAGTGAAAATTCAAGAGTAAGGATGAGGATGTAAGAGCTGCTCTGGCTCCGAAGATTTCAGTTTTCTTCTGTAAGATAGCATCATAATGGGACCTGTCTTGGATTGTTAAGAGAATTAAATGAGCTAGTAATACATGTAAAAAAAGTTTGCATTATAGATATACTTATTAAAACAGTGCCTGGCACATAGTATGAATATAATAATAGTAGCTTTTGGTGCGGGGGTAGGCTAAGGAGAGGGAGGAGTCAACATTTCTGGCTTGGGATGTCCACTTGGAAGGGATTCCCTTTGTTAAGACAGGAAGTCTAGGAATAAGCTTGAAGCAAGGAACAGAATGAGTTCCACCTGAGGCCTGTTGGTTGAAATTAAGGTGACTCCAAACATCTCAGTAAAGGTGGAGTTGAAGCAGGAAGCTTGTAGTGTATGCCTCCCTGAAGCTCAGAACAGGACACACAATTAACTGGGGGTTGTTAACATGGACATGAGCAAGGCGTGGGTAAGACCACCTTGGAGGAACACCTGGGAAACACCAGCATTTATGGAGTGAGGGAGTTAGGGGAAGTCAGGGAATGAATCAGAGAGGGCCACAGGGAAAGGAAGAGTAGCAGAATCAGGAGAAAGGAGGTCTGGGGAAGTCAAGGAGAAAGAGAGCCACAGGCTCAACCGAAAGGACTCCTGTCGGACTGCAGAGCCCATAGACTGAGGCCACAGGTTCATTGGTGACCACCAGCTAGAGGTGACTGACAACTTCAGGGTCAGGGGAAGGAGGAGAAGTTTATGTTATGAGTGAGAGTTATACTGGAAAAGGTGAAAGGAGAATGTTCTTGGGGGAGTGGGGTACCAGGGAACGGGAGGGGACAGGGAAGAGAAAGAGGCTTGGGAGGCAAAGTTGGGGCAATGCTTTTTTTTTTCTGTTTTTAATTGTTAAATATAAAGAAAAATAAGTAAGAACCAATATACACCTTATTATAAAGTGAACTGCCACCCAGGTCAAGAAACAGGGCACTGCCATCCCTCAGGAGCTCCAGCCCTGCACTTACCACCTCTGCCTCCCTGCCCCAGGCTGAGCCCAGCTAGGGGCAAACACCCACCCAACCTGAGGGTCATTACTTTTTTGCTTTTCTTTACACCTTAGCTTCTACGTATGAATCCCCAAGCAGCACTTCTGCCTGCTTTTGAACTTTAAATAATAGAAACATACCAAAGGTATTCCTTGCTTATTTTAAAACGCTTATATGGATTTCAGCAGAATGACTTCTTCTGTATCTGGCTGCTTTTGCTGAGCTCTCTGTTTCTAAGATGCAGCCATGGTGCTGCATATAACTACAGCGCATCCAATTTCACTGAAACACAGCACTCTGTCCTATAAATATTCCACAAATGATACATTTTACTACTCTTAGCAGACATTTATGTTGTTAAATTTGGAGTTGTTCGGAGCTTCTACAAGCAATGTAGCTGGTACCAGAAGTCCAGAAAGTTCTTCGGCTTTGGCACTTTTCCCCATCCCCAAGGCTACATCAGAAGGAGGACAAGTGGTTTGAGGAGAAGGAACGGGAGGTTTATTAATTTGTCAACAAATGAGAATGGCAGACTCCCATCTTAAGGTACCAGTGTCCTATCCATAAGCAGAAATACAGTGCTTTTAAAGGGGTGTTTTCAGATTTAGGCTATTTTAACTATAGTCAATGGTCCTGATCAACCCCACCTCCAGCAGAGACAATGTCCATTAATCTTGCCTGGATAATTTTCTTGGGCCATCTCCTGTGGAACAAAGAACAAAGGATATTTCCCTGCCCCTCTGATTCCTGGCCCCGGCAAGAATGTAGATTTTAATTCCCAAAAAGAGTGGGAGAGGTTTTAAAGAGACAGTTTGTAATATATTTTTGTCCTTTTTTAGGCCATTCCCTCTGTTACACAGCTGCAGACACTCTTGTACATACTTCCTAGAGCATCTGTAACAGATTTACTCTGCGCCTGTGCTTAGGATTGGAATTTCCAGGTTATTAGAATAAGTATATATTTTCAACTTTACTAGAAATGTCAAATTGGTTTCTTAAATAATTTTACCAATTTATACCCCAGCATAATGCATATTCCTATTTCTCCTCCAAATTGTCACCATTATTCAAATGGCTTTTTAATGTCAGCCATTCTGGTGGGTATATAGTAGTACATTATTGAGATTTAATTTAAATTTTCCAATGTTATTGTTCATTACATGCCAACTGTGAACTATTTTTTTCAAGTCTCTTGCTGGATCAAGTCTCTACTGCCTTTTGCCTTTCTCACTGATTTGAAAGAGTTCTTTAGATGTTGTGGTTATAAGCCCCTTGTCAGCTATGGGTTGTAAATGTCTTCTACCACTCTCACTTTCACTCTTTAATGGTATATTTTGGTGAACAAAAGTTAATCATATTGTGGTCTCATTTAGAAAACAGGTGTTTCTATTTTCTCTATCTTATTTACAGAGTGTTTCCATATCCTGCAAAATCATAAAGATACCCTCCCATATTTTCTAAAAGTTTGTTCTTCCTTTCATGTTGAGGATCTCTAGTCCCTGAAATTGAGTTTAGTGGATAGTATAACATGGGAGTCAAGTTTTTTGTTCTTCCGCATGAACATCCAATTATTTCAATGTCACTTTTTTCAAAAAGACCATCTTCTTCCCACTTGACAAACGTATTTGTCAACTGTCCATATTTGTGGGGAGGCTTTTTGGGATAGCACAACTGATCTTTCCAAAGAAGTGGGGAAGAATCCAAAGAGGGAGAGATGAAGTTGACAGTGGCAGAGGTGAAATGAAGCTCAGAATTTGTAAAGATGAAAATTCAGGCACATTTCTCAAAGAACACTTTTCTTAAAGGGTGCTCCTTAGAATCCCAATTCAGGTTCCCTATTCCTGTGAGTAAGCACTGATAGATTCCACAGGCACCCCTGAAGCACCCAGCCTACGCTAGCTCTGAGGCCAGTTGGGTGGAACCCACTTAGGAAGTCTTAGGATAGGAATAGACTCGGGAAATGGGCCTTCACTCTGCACAAACACAGGAAAGGCTGAGTTACTCAATGAATCGCCTGGTGAGCCAGCCAGGCAGGTTTGGAGAGTGTGCTAAATGGAGGTCAAAATTTGGGAGGCCATGTAAGTGTAAGTCTCATTAGGAACCAAAACCTGCTGGGACATTGCCACAGACTTCTCAACTAGATTCTCAGAATATCAAAGTTCTGAGGCTAGAAGTAATTACGCAAAGTAAAGAGGAAGAGTGTTGTTTGTCCTCAACACGCTAGTCAGGGAGTTTGACATGAATCACTCTCAAGTTATTAAGTCATGTCTGAAATAGCTCAGGACAAGCTTGGCTGAAACTACCTAGATGATTTTTTTCTTTCCACGACCTAATTACAATACAGAAAACACATAATAATTTGATTTTGTGAAGGAGATTAAAAAAAAAAAACATACTCTCTACTCTTTCCTCAAATTTGCACAATCACATCTAGACTTATTCCTAGGGGAAAATAGCATAGGGGACAATAAAACAAGTCAATTCCATGACATCTTAGAGGGAAAGGATGTAGAGAATTCCGTTTTTGCCTCATTCAGGCTTTCCTGGAGTGGTTCCCATTGACAGAATGAGCCACTTACTAGTCAGTGGCTGAGGCATTGGAAAGAAAATAGGAAATGACTGATGGTGTAGAAAACATACATTTTTGCTGAGGGCTAAGGCAGAACTGTATAATAAATATATAGCACAAGCCACATGTAATTTAAAAATTTTCTACAGGTCCATTAAAAAATGTAAAATGAAATAGGTATAACTTGTATTTTAAATATATTTTATTGAAACTAATATATTAAAATTAATGATATTTTACTTTTATTTCATACTAAGTCTTTGAAATCCCGTGTGTAGTTTATACTTACAGTACATGTCAACTTTAATGCTAAATTTTAATCAGAAATACTTGATCTGTATTGAGGTTTCATAAAATGTGTAGTTAAAAAAAAGCAGATTCATAACCAAGTTGTTCCAAACGTACTTAAATGGTTTACAGTAAATTAATCTAGTGTCCATTTTTTAATTTAAATTAAAATTAAATTAAGGTCCTCAGGTATTTCTCTTCTCTCTCATTTTTCTTGGTCTCTCTCTTCCCCCGCTCCCCCCCCCGCCGCCGGACTTTTCTTTTTTGGGAGGCTGATGGTTACTAATTCAATCTCCTTACTTTTTATTGTTTTGTTGAGCTTTTCTATTTCTTCTTGAGTCAATTGAACCAACTTGGGTTTCAATGATTCTCTCTATGGGTTTTCTATTCACTTATCTCCACTCTAATGTTTATTATTTCCTTGCTTTTGCCAGCTTTGGGTTTAGCTGACAGTTCTTTTTCTCGTTTGTTACAGTAGAAAATTAGGTTATTGATTTGCGATCTTTGATAATACAAACAATTATAGCTATAAATTTGCCTCTGAGCACTGCTTTAGCTATATCCCATAAATTTTGGTATGTTATGTCTTTAGTTTTATTCATACCAAATCATTTCCTAATTCCCCTTATGATTTCTTCTTTAGTCTGTTGGTTATTTAGAGAGTTTTATTTCTACATGTTTTATAAAAATCCCCAGAATTTCCCATTGTTATTCATTTCTCATTTTTTCCATTGTGGTAACAGAAGGTACATTGTATGATTTCAAATTTTTTTAATTTATTGAGATTTGTTTTGGGCTAACATGTGGTGTATCCTGGGCGCTTGAGAAGACTGTATATGTATTTTACTGTGTTGGTGGAGTGTTCTGTATAAATCTGTAAGGTCTAGTTGATTGATAGCATTGCTTAATTTCTCTGTTTTCTTACTGATAATCTCTCTAGTTCTATCCATTATTGATGGTGGGGTATTGAAATAGCCAATGAATGTTGAATTGTCTACTTCTCCCTTGATTCTGCCAGTTTTTGCTTCATGTATTTTAGAGCTCTTTTATTAGGTACACATATGTTTACAAATGTTAGCTTTTTGACGATTGACCCTTTTACCATTATAACATGTCCTTTGTCCCTAGAAATGATTTTTGTCTTAAAATCTATTTCATCTGACATTATAGCCACTCTCATTACTCTTTTCATGGCATATATTTACTATTCTTTTCTTTCAACCTATTTAGGTCTTTGAATCTAAAGTTTTCTCTTGTAGACAGTATATAGTTGGATCATGTTTTATTTTCCATTCTGCCAATGTCTGCCTTTTAACTGAAATTGAAGGATTTAATCCATTTATAGTTAATGCAATTATTGATAAGGTAGGATTTGCATCTGTTATTTTGTGTGTGTATGTATGCATATATATTAATACATGCTCTCACACACATACACTTATAACATATAATATTGTTTTTCCACCTTCATTACTTCTACTTTTGTGTTAGATGGATATTTTCTAGTGTACCAATTTAATTCTTACCATAGCTTGTTTTCCCCAACTGTTATTGCCACCTCAGCTGCTGCCTATGCTAAACAATTTCCCACAGGGAAACAGTACTGAGTAAACTCTGAGTCAGACCAAATAAAGACAAGGGAGATTTTCTAAGATCAAATAATTGCAGTTTTCTGGGAATTGCACTTTGAGGGGAGCTCCACCCCACTTTGCTCTGGCAGTAGGCTGTAAGCTGCTAGTATTCATTGTGATTGTGGGTTGTGAAGGCTATCATGAGACTGGGCGAGGGGACTAAAACTAGGGAAATTTAAGATACCATAAAGCTTGATGTTCTAAGATTCACTCATTTAACTTGAAGAACACTCTCTGGATTGCCGCAAGCCTTTGGGTTTTTTTTCAAAGTACTAAGAAAGTAATTTTGACAGTTGTCAGTGTGTTGAATGGTACCAGCCACATCTCTAGTCTAGAATGCATTGGAGTAGGGCAGGGGCTGAAGTTCTGTCTCCTTTTACCAAAACTGGAGAAAGAATTTAGGCATCTAATGGTAACAGAACAAGGAAAGGAGAAGGGGATTGAATTCTATTGTTTCTATTATGAATGTACCAAGAGAGATGTCCTGTTGATTTTAAGAGGCTCCCTTTGAGGCTCTGTGTTTTGGTTGAATACAGAGTAAGATCTGGATTGTGACCCATCCCTTGTCAGTAATGACTGGCAAACCCCTGATCAGCTGTGGGGCCACCAGCTTCAGTTGGCTCACAAGGCACTAGGTCCTGCAAGCACATCCCCAACCTTCAGAGGGTAGGCTGCAGGGGTTTAACTTTGTTTTTTGTTTTCTTTTCCTCTGTAAGTCAAAACTCTTTTGACATAAGCATGACATTTATTGATTCCACAAAAATTTACTGAGCTCTGACGTTGTGCCAGGCATTATGTTAGGAGCTGGAAACAGAAAGCCACTGTTTGGTTAAAATTAGTTAAACAATGACAAACTAGCTCAATACTGTCTGTGCAAAGTTGTGTTTGTGGCATAAACAGTGATAAAAACTCCATTCCGCAGTCCCTTAATTTGAAGTGAGAGTGGTCTTCCCTGCTGAGGCCCCTCATCCAGGCACTGTTGATGCTGAATGGAGAAGTGGGGCCTTGGATGCTAACTGAACTATTATTTGTCAAACTGAAAAAAATCAAAGGTGAGAGTATCTGCGATTTTATATAGAAGGGTTATTGTGAGCATGAAGCCTGAGCCTCGGTTGTTCCACAGAAGTTTGGAACTCTGTCTTCACACTGTAGATAATGCAGACAGAGAACGGCTCAATTTTCACTCAGAGCTGTGATTCTAGATGGTTGGTTGGTAGCATCTAATTCCACTCCACACCTGAGCTAGGTGTCTGGCCCAGAAGTCCCTTACAACTTTGGTATGACTAATTCTGTTCTTTTCCTTTAAAAGTACTTTTTAAAAAAAGGAAAAAGAAAAACAAGGATGGTGTGCATGTCTGGTGTTATTTGGAAGTAAATAAAGATAAGGATTTCTTAGGAAAGTCACATGAGTCACCTGGGTAAGGAGCCTCCTGTTGGTGTTCAGGAAGAAAGTAGATGAATACTGGGAATGGCTGGGTCAGGAAGCAGGGAAATGTCCCTGAAGTCTTTCTCAATCCTCCTTCCGGAATCCTGGCTCTGCAAATTCAAAACTTTGTTTTTGTTTTCTTTTCCTCTGTGAGGCAAAACTCTGACATAAGCCTGACAGTTACTGATTCAACAAAAATGTATTGAGCTCTGACCTGTGCCAGGCATTATGCTGGGAGCTGGAAACAGAAAGCTACTGCTTGGTTAAAATTAGTTAAACAAATGGCAAATTAGCTCACTAACTACTGTCTGTGAAACGTACTATTCATGGCATAAGAAGGTGACCTTGCCTAGTCTGAGGGTCGGGGAGTCATTCCATTTTCCAAATGAACATTTTATATGCTTTTAATCTTTCATTCATTCATTTGACAAAGTATATTGAGCAACAATTGTGCTAGGATTAAGGAAAATACTCAGTAGGGCACAAAGGATATAGCACCCCAAGCTACCATGTCAAGCACTGTTTTCCCGTATTACACTATGTGGGGAAATCAAGGCCCCAAATGGAAGGCGGGAGGGGCATGAGCTGGGAGACTGACAGGGTGGGAAAGAGGCAGACAGGCGTAGAGACCAGTTCTCCTGATTTACCTCAAGGCTTTTGCTAGTGGCAAAATCTTGGTCCCAAGAATCCAAAACCAATGATAAAGTAGATTTAAAACTAAATTTGTAGACCAGGCCTTGTGGCTCACACCTGTAATCCTAGCACTCTGAGAGCCTGAGGCAGGAGGATCACTTGAGGTCAGGAGTTCGAGACCAGCCTGAGCAAGACTGAGACCCTGTCTCTACAAATATTAGAAAAATTAGCCAGCATGGTGGTGTGGGCTTGTAGTAGTCCCAGCTACTCGGGAGGCCAAGGCAGGAGGATCGCTGAGCCCAGGAATTTGAGGGTACAGTGAGCTATGACCATGCCACTGCACTCTAGACAGGGTGACAGAGCAAGACTCTGTCTCCAAAACAAACAAACAAACAACATCCCCTAAATTTAGAAACTCTGTGGACTCAGGAACATTCAAAATAAACTAGCCAGCCACATTATAAGGGGTGGTAAGTAAAGTAATGATATAAATTCCTCCATGAAACATGGTCACTAAGAGACCCATTAATGTGAGGCGAGGTGCTTTTCCCCATGGGGAAGTGTCAGCCATAGGCCAAAAGGCACCAAGCAGGCAAAGCTGCTCTCCGTGGACAGTCCAGTGGCCTCACTCTCCAACCAGCCCATCCTCGGGAGAATGCCAGAGTTCCCAATAGCACAATCCATGAAGTTGTGCGGCTGTTCACCGACGGGTCCTCCTTCCCTGTCGGTGCCCCTCCCTTTCAATTGTGTCACTTTACAGCTTCGCTAGCTTTTTAAATTTTTTAAATTTTTCTAATTCAATTTACTGAGCCCCGAGTTTCTCATCTACCACACTCCATTGGTTCAGAAACAACTGCAAGGAAGAAGTTGGTTAGAGAGTATGGGGTCTAATCTGTGCCGCCACAGAGATTTGAAAGAAAAATTGCTAATTGAAGGCTGGCCCCAAACAGGTAGAGCAAGGGGGAGCAAAGGTTCGCTTGCATGGTATGTCGGGTCCAGCAAGGAGGGGACAAACAAAGGTGCTCACAGAGACATTTCTAGGAGCCAGCAGACTATTGGCTTCCTGTTGGCTCACACCATCCCCGTTCCCCTGCAGAGTGTAAAGTCTTTATGTCAGAGAAGAGGAAGAAGTAGAGGAGGAAGAGTTTAGAAAGCACAGGGGGGGTAGGAGAGGCAGCCCGCAGTGCTCCAAGTACGGACTGTACAGTGTGTGGCCAGACCTTGGCCGGAGGTAAATGGCCTCTGGTGAAGGAGGAAGTGGGGGAGGGAGGAAAGGGATGAGTTTCTGAGAAACGGCGGATTGGGGGTCGGGGTGGGGAACGTCGGGGGAGGCTCACAGATAGGATGGCTAAAAATCCCGTACTGAATCATGACAAGGACAAAACAAGCTATTCAAGTGAAGAGTTGGGCTTCAGAGCCAGACTGCCTGGACTTGCCGGGCCCACCATTTAGGAAACGTACCTAATTTCTCTGTACCTGTGCCTAGCAAATGCTCAACTATCAGCTATTAATCAAACCATTTAGTTGCAGATGCTGTTGATATTTTTTTCTTTTCTTTTCTTTTTTCTTTTGTTTATATTTTTATTTATTTTTTGTAGAGGTGGGGGTCTCAATATGCTGACCAGGCTGATCTCCAACTCCTGGCCTCAAGGGATCCTCCTGCCTCTGCCTCCCAAAGTGCTGGGATTACAGGTGTGAGCCACTGCACCTGGCCAAAATCTGCCTCTTTTTAAAGCAAATACTGGAATCTGTTGTTGTAAGACCTATAGATAGAAGTTACCAACATGCAGCTTTGAATTGTCATCATGTGGGCAAAATGTAAAACTTCAAATCCCTTAGGTCCTGCCCGCTTGGGAGAGGTTGGCTTTTGGGAGAGGATGAGTCTTGTCTCATCAAAGGACTTTCTAAAGTTATTTTTCAAATAATTTGGGTCATTCTGAGCCATTTCCTATTTAGCCAAATGCATTTCTTAAGAAATATTTTATATACTGTAAATTTATTCTATGTGCTTCTAATATGGTAATTTACCTTTGTTTAATCAATACTCTTTGGAAAGAAAAGTTTAATGGCCAAGGTGATTTTAGAAATCACCAAAATAACTTTTTCCCAAAAGTAGATTAAAGATCAATTTTATTGAATATGCAAGAAGATCCCAAGTTGTGTTACCTGCTGTGTAAGCCAACGACTGCAAAAGCAAACCATGATTTTGAATAGCTTAGGGGCTATTTAAGGTGCTCCGAGATGAAGCTATCATTAGTGATGGCCAATGTCTCTTGACACAACCTTTATCTCTCCCTCTCTTTTGCTTCTTATTCTATCTCATTACAATGACAGACTTTAATAAAGAAGTGAAGCCACGTTTCCTTTTCCTATTTTAAGAAACAAATCATTTCGGGACTGATCTGATGAAATTGTTTCACAGGCAGGTGTTGTAGTCTCCATATCTTTTTTCATGCTATAAATATTATATGGCATATAATGTTTCTTAACCTCACAAACTTTGAGTATTAGAAGCCCTGTAGAAAAAAAGACTTCCCATCATTGGCCTGCTGTGCCCATGGTGAAAGCATTTTTATAAACAAAAAACAACTTATAATTAATCACCTTGCAGTCTGAATTTTGACCCCTTCACACAAAGTAGGGAGTTGCCTATATTAAAAACAAATTGTGGTCGGGCACAGGGGCTCACACCTGTAATCCTAGCACTCTGGGAGGCCAAGGCAGCAGGATAGCTTGAGGTCAGGAGTTCAAGACCAGCCTGAGCAAGAGCAAGACCCCAACTCTACAAAAAATAGAAAAATCAGCTGGGCGTGGTGACGCACACTTGTAGTCTCAGCTACTAGGAAAGCTGAGGCAGGAGGATTGCTTGAGCCTAGGAGTTTGAGGTTATAAGAAGCTGTGATCAGGCCACTGCACTCTACCTGGGGTGACAGAGCAAGACTCTCAAAAAAAAAAAAAAAAAACTAGGGAGGAAATGAGAGTAATAAGAATCTTAGTTTCAATTGATAGATTCAAAGGGATTATATCTTTGTTTGTTTATCTTTTTTCTTACTTGGAAAGTGTTTAGCTAGTGAGCATGTCCAGTTGCCCCTGACTAAACAGGTCGCATCTTTAGAATTTAAGAAACGGTCCAAGTCATTCCAATTAGCCCATAGAAGTAGAAGTAGCATCTTGAACTTTTTAGTAGTGCTTCTCCTGATTGTCATTAATCAATTCTACAATTCATGGTTGACAGCTTTTCTTCTAAACTCCCTGAGAACGAGGACCATATACGCAACCCCCAGCATCAGCAGTGTGTCTAGCCCCATAATAACTGCACAAGAAATATTTGTTGGAGGACTGAATGAGCATTCCTAGGACAGAGCCCTGAGGATGTGTATGTAACATTCAGAGTTGAGTAGAAAAGGCTGGAGTGGGGCACAGGAAAGAGAGAAGGCGCAGAACAGGTCGTGGGAGGAAACTAGCAAAGTGTAATATTACAGAAGTGGGGGCGGGAGCAGTTTAAAGGAGTGGTACACTGTGCATGATAAGAGCTGGATGCAGGCCGGGTGCAGTGGCTCACGCATGTAATCCAAGTACTTTGGAGGCCGAGGCAGGAGGATCACATCAGGAGGTTGAGACCAGCCTGGGCAATATAGCAAGGCCTGGTCTCTACAAAAATAAAATAAAATTTTTTTATATTAAAAAAATGAATTTAAGGAATAGAAAACTTGACTTTGACGAGTGATTTCCATGGAGGAGTAGGAGTAGGAGTGGAAGCTAGATTGGAATGGGTTGAAGAGTGAATATATGTAAGGCAAGAAAATAGAAGCAGGAAGTACTGATAGAAGGTTGGCTTTTGTGGAGGAGAAATACCTATGAATTCTTGGCTTTGGGGCAATAAAAAATTGATAAAGCTGCAAATATTAGAGAATGGGGAGGGAGGGGCTAAGTAACACCATATGTGGGAGAAGCACAGAGTGCTGGGGCTGGCAGGCGCGAGTGAAGGTGGTGTCACATTATTGCTCTCGGGACCCGCTTCTCCGTGGGTGACTTCAGACTTCTCTGGTCTTCTCCCTCCCAAGTATGTAGGAAGTTCTTACGGGAGTGTCTCTCCCCATTCAAACAACCAGCCTGAGCCAGAAGAACGCAAAGAACAATAACAGGAAATTAGAACTGTTTGAAATAATTACACAGTAACAAACACAAATATCAGACGCTGCAATAACAGTGGAAGATAACCCGGCTGTACAAAGCGCAGTGGTGTCACTGAGCGGACGAATCTGCATTTATGCATTTAACTAGCCTCCCGCTCTGGAAATCTTGTATACGAAAAAGAAATAAAAAATACACTTCAGTAAATTTGGAGAAATTTAACTCAGACCTTTCGGTCTTGTCCCCAGCTATGTCAAAGATAAGCAAAGCCAAGCACAGGTTACAGCGATGAAGACAGATTTCATTCAGTAATAACCACTATAGTAGGGAGGACGGCCCGGCAGGAACTGAAGAGGAAATTGACCTACCTACCCTGCCTCTACCTCCTTTTTCTTATCCCTCAGTGGCACTCTGATGGTCTTTGCTCTGCATTGCTAGAAGTTACAATATTTATAATTTGTTCTGGAATCATCGTCCCTGGAGTTTTTAGATTTTAATTCATCAAATACCTTCAAAACTTACTATCACTCCTTTATCATAATTCCTCCATTTATTCTTTGTGTAGCTTCTTCCTCTAGCAGTTTCTTGAAGAAAGTTCAAAGAAACCATATTCTGTGAGTACTCGTATGTTTGAGCTCTCTTAAAAATCTGATTATAAACCTTCCTTTAATCTTTCTCCTTTGGGAAGAGCACTCTGCCTCTTTACCCTTTTCCCGATATTCCCATTTGTAGGGGTTTCCTCTGCCCCCCCAGCTTCACAAAGCTCACAAGAGGAGAGGGAATGTTAGCAGTGTTCTGAAGCCATACACGTGGCTGGCGTTATTGCCACTCACAGCAACAGCATGCAGAGGCCTGACTCCTTGCGCCCACTCCATAGATCCCTCAACACTACGAGGTAACAGACAACTGTGGCAGCAAGCCCCAGGCTGACCATGGGGGTCTCTTCCCACAGGTACTGTGGCTCCTTACTGGGAGGCAGGAAAAATGGGAACCTCTCAAGGGAATGGTCTAGCTACTGCTCATTAACTCACATTAAGGATTACGCAAACCCAAGACTGGAGCCGGAAGGTTAACACCAGCCTAGTGGGTCAAGAACAGTAGGAAGGAACAAAGTCTTCCAGGTACTGTCTGAAATGCAATCGTTCCTAGGCAAAGCCCAGGCAATCAGAGAATCATTTTATAGAGAAATGCCCTTAAAACATTTGACGTTGGTAGACTATAAAAGCAAAAAAAGTGGGGGGAGGTGTTGAGAGAATGATCCCAAACAATTTGGAGAGATCAGATTCACCAAACAGATGTTGACTTTGACGGGCAAATTTCAAATATAGAGGACAAAGAGACTGTAAATAGCCCCAGAACAAGCAAGTGGGAAGAAAACTAAACCGTGAAATTAACACTATAGTCGACGAGCACTTGCCTTGCACATTGGACTGAGCCACCTAACCCTGCTAGGCAGGTACCGCTTCCATTCCCACGTGTTGGGGTATGAGCCCTCAAAATTCAGCCTGGATTGGAACCCAGGTTTGATCATGGAACCCAAGGTTGTAATCACAAATGCAGCCTCAATTAATATTTACAAATAACTATCAGTATTCCCCAAGAAACAGTGGTCCTAAGGTTTATGCTGAGTCCACTTCCTGTGATCTATTTGCCTTCTGAGGCAGTTGCTCTATTCTAGTCCCATTCCATGTTCAGAGAAATGGATACAGAAAGGCTAGATCACCTGTAGAAGCTCAGAAGAACAATAGAAATTGCAGATGTGTTTATGGCACCTTCATTTGTACAACTAAGTCTTAGAATGTTAGAAATAAGGGAACCTTCTTGCCGGAGAGAAAGAAGTCCCCTGCCATTTGGTTTCTGCTCAGTTGAGGAGGTGCTATAAAGCTCAGAAGCCTCTGGGAATATCTTTTCCATTCACTCAAAAACAGTTACTGAACACCTCTGTGTCTGGCACTGGGCTATGCACATGGTGTTCAGTAGAGAACGGGAGACAGAGTACCCAGCTGCTTAGAGTCCAGTGGGTAAAACACAGATTCACAGATGTGCACAGTCCCAAATCCAACTGATAGTCCCGTTTTTGTCCCAGGCATTGGGAGCCTGACATTCTTGGCAATATTGCAGGCATTGCTACTTCTCAGAATGCACCATGTTGACTGTTTCTAGGTGAATTGCTTTAAAGGTGTACAGAGATGTGTAAATTAACCAGATAGAGTACATAACTAGACAAATAGTAAAATAAAACAAGCAACTTTGGTCACCAGTCTACATCTGATCTGATAGTGTAAAGCCTTCCATTTGAGGTACATTATCAGACACTTCGCAGAACTCGCTATAAAGTATCAGGCTCCAGAGTCTTCATGATGACTCCCCAGGGAGTCCTCATCAACATCCCATTGGACTGCTGGGCACACCTGCATCCCGCCAAAGGTCAGGATGAACGTCTCCTGGGTGCTTGAGGTTTCCGTCCTTATCTCAGGCCTGGAGCCCAGCTGTGTCCCCTCCGGAAGGCCCCTCATATGTTCAGAGCAAACACTGTAGGGAAGAAAGGGTCCCTGGCACCATCACGCCCAGTCTACAGCAGGGGAACCACTGCCACAAGAACTGGGGAAGGGAATCCAGGTTGTGCAATCAGAGCACAGTGGGAGGGAGAGGCTGAAGAATGTCACACTAGCCATGAAGACCGGACATGTCCACAAAGGCAGGAGTGCCCACTTAGAAGTATAGAGTCCACTTAAAACCAGTGTGCAGGGTGGGGAAGGCCACTATTCTGGGTTGAGAAATGATCCCCAGAGCCTAAATGTAGTTTAAAAGCAGCCACAAGCCCCTCTGGCACTTTCAATACTTCTATCATTTCTACTCCTGTCCTTTATTACCTAGGGTTCAGATCGCGCTTCCTAAATTGACAGGGAGCCAACAGGAGTTAAACTGGTAGGTAGACTAGTACATCTTTCCGTATGTGCCAGGTCCACAGGGTCAAGCTCTCCAGACACCACATGGGCTGGGCATGGGCAGTCCGGGTTGAGGTCCCACCCCAGCCATTTCCAACTATGTAACCCAGGTCAAGTGATTCACGTATCTTTGCCTCAGTTTTCTCATCTGTAAAAATGGGGATCACAGTACCCACTTCACAGGCCTCTTATGAGGACCAAACGCAAAACTTTGTGTCTACTAACTTTTGTATCTACTAACTACTGTATCATTCAGAGCAAAATAAAAGGAAATGCCAAAAGCAACAAGGGAGAAGTTAATTTCTAGTCCATCGCCTTGACCACTCCTCCACCACTACTCGAGAAGTTAATTTCATCCGGATAGAAATCTGGGGGCGGGTAGCGCAGAGCTGGTGTGAGTGTGCCTTGCTGCCCTAGGGTTGCAGGGACCCGAGTTCCTCCCCACTCCCCACTCTGACATCACTGGGATGTGGGCCTTGTGTTCTGGCCCAGCCGGAGCTATCCACACACCAGGCAGCAAGACAGGAAAGGACCGAAGGGACCGAGAGCGCCTGCCAGCTTCCTTGAGGAACATTCCCTGAGCTGCCTCCCAGAGGACTTCTGCTACTGACATTTCATTGGCAAGAATCTAGGAAGCTTGGAAACGTAGCCTTTTTTTCTAGATGGCCCTGTGTCAGCTAAAACTCTTTGAAAGGGGCTACCACAAATGAGGGAGAGGGGAGTAATTTTAGTAA
>CAUYRT010031659.1:0-52099 GCA_963574885.1 Lepilemur ruficaudatus
AAGAAAATCGTGGCTTTAGGCCGGGTGTGGTGGCTCACGCCTGTAATCCTAGCACTTTGGGAGGCCGAGGCGGGAGGATGGCTCAAGGTCAGGAGTTCGAAACCAGCCTGAGCAAGAGCGAGACCCCGTCTCTACTAAAAATAGAAAGAAATTAATTGGCCAACTGAAAATATGTAGAAAAAATTAGCCGGGCATGGTGGCGCATGCCTGTAGTCCCAGCCACTTGGGAGGCTGAGGCAGAAGGATTGCTTGAGCCCAGGAGTTTGAGGTTGCTGTGAGCTAGGCTGACGCCATGGCACTCACTCTAGCCCGGGCAACAGAGTGAGATTCTGTCTCAAAAAAAAAAAAAAAAAAAATGGTGAACTAATAATACCTTCTGTAACAACCTGGATAGAACTAGAGACCACTCTTCTAAGTGAAGTATCATAGGAATGGAAAATCAAACACCGCATGTACTCACTATTACATTGGAATTGATCAATCAACACTCATGTGTACACATGGCAGTAAAACTCAACGGAAATCAAGCAGGTGGCGGAAGGAGGGATGGGTAAATACACACCTAACAGGTACAATGCAAACTATCTAGGTGATGGGCAAATTTATAACTTTGACTCAAGCTTTACAAAAGCAATTCATGTAACCAAGATGTTTATACCTTTGTCATATTCTGAAATTAAAAAAAAGAAAAGAAAGCCAGAAAAGTCAAAAAACAATGATACTACATCTTTACTAAGTCAAATAAACATACAACAGTAGCTACTGCCCTCTACAATTTTGCTTGATACGAAGTGATGATTTAGAATGCATGGTTGGAAAAAAATGTCATGCCATCTTGTAAAAACCTCATTATACAGATATCCCTTCCTCCTATAATCAACCTTTCTTCCTGTGGGTTTTTGAGATACAAATATATACTCGTGAATGTTAATAAATCCCATAAATCAAAATCATATTAACTTCTTCCACACTGAGCCTTTCTCATAAGCTTCTATAGAATTGTGTACCAGTGTTCCTTGACATATCAAAGTATATGGCATACAAAAGTGGAGATGAACCTAAGATAGCAAAATTTCTTTATATGTTGGCTGGAAAAAAATCTATTACTGGAGAGAATTCATTATGTCTTGACCTCCCTTGATTTTAAACTGTGCAAACAAAAGTGCTTACAGGTAAACTCACTAAATGCACAGAGAAGCCATAGAAATAGAACCTTCTGTTTATTAGTCAACACTTATTTTTCTTCTTGTGGGGAAAGTACAGTAAAAGCAAAGCTGTAACTAAATTATTTTCTAAAATTATCTTCAAGTATTTACCAAATTGCAAAAAGATTCTGAAATTCATGAGAATCTTGAGCTGAGGCTGACAAGCCACACAGTCCCTCCACCAAAGGCCATTCCGTAACGCAAGCAAGATATGTAAATTATCTTTCTACGTAATATATAATACATTAGTATCAAGTCACTCAAAAATAAAAGTCCAAAAATCTTAGCAATGCCCAATATTTTTACTAGCCACCATTCTCCGAAGGGTTATACACGCAATAAAATGAAGGAAATCAGCATTTTCTGACTCACATAGTGTAGCTTTTCATGAATGGGTACTTATGTGTGAAAATGGATTAACTCTCTGATCTCATTTTAATGAGTTTCTCTTTGTTTTTGTGAGACTACACTACACAGAAACTCAATCACTCTACTCTACAGTCATTTCAATCAATCCATTTAAAAAGTCTTGAGAAACACACTGACTTGTACTTATTTGGGCATACTAAATTCACCAAAATTTAAAGTCAGAGAATAATTTAAATAATATAGTTACCTCGCCCTCCCAACAGGTTGCTAAGCCCTGTCAAATCTACCTCCTTAATGTAACTAAAATCTGTCCTCTCTGCTAGCTACACTGCCTTGTTCACAATCTCATCATACCCCCCTAGAGCCTCCTAGGGGGTCTCCTGACTCCTATTTCATCCTTATCTGATCCCTTCTTCATTCAGCCACTGAAGTCTTCTTTCTATAATCCAAATCTTACTATGCCACAACCTTCAAAGGTTTGAATCCAACCCCATGATCAAATCCAACCCCATGATCTACCAGACCCTGCAGGATCTGACTTCTGTCTGCTTCTCTGGCCCTACCCACCCCAGCTGCCCAATACTGGCCCCAAATGCTACTAAACCATTCTTAGTTCTCTAACGCAGCAGCTGCCAAACTTCTGGATTTCATAGATCAGGAAAAACAATAACAAAAACAACTAAGAGGGTAGTAAGTTAAACATACAGTTGCCAACTTTTTATTTTCCAAGAAAAATGATTTCAAACAAATGTAAAATCTACAATTTGCCAGCATTTTCATTCTACAAAAAGTTAAGAAAAACATGGTCTTATAATTTTAAAACTTGAATAAATTTAATTTTAGAATCAAGAAGCTCACTGCACTGTCTTTTAAAAAAAATTTCACTGCACACTGGCAAAAACTTTTGCATGAACTTGTTCAACAAAATCACTGTCCTAAGTCATCATACATACCTTTAAGTCCCTGTCCACGCTGGCCTTCTGCTGAAGGGTCTGTTCCACCCTTACCCCCTGTTTACACCTGCAGAACTAGTACATCCTTCAACACTCACTTTATAGGGCAGGGCAGTCCTTTTCAAATTTTAATGTGCATAAGAAAAACCTAGGGATCTTGTTAAAATGCAGCTTTCAGTCACAAATATTTTATGCTATGTTTCTTCTAGAAGGTTTATGATTTTAGGTTTTATATTTAAGTGTATGATCTGCTTTGTGTTCATTTTTGTATGTGATATGAGCTATGGATTGAAGTTCATTTTTTCACATGTGGATATCCAATCATTCCAGCACCATTTGTTGTAAAGACTATTCTTTCTCGCTGAGTTGCCTTTGCTCTTTTGTCAAAAATTAATTAACTATATATGTGTGGGTTTCTTTTTGAACCTTATTCTGTTCCATTGACCTATCTGTCTAGGCAAAGCTATCTCATGTGTTATCTATATGGCTCGTGATCCAAAGACAAACAGCATTCTGTCAGATTAGAGAAAACTTGTGACATCCTAGACCTCCTTGATGTTTGCCTGTGTTTTCCTTCCCCTGCTTTACTGTATCCTTTATCTTATTAAAGCCTTAGGTAAATATACTTTGTGAAGTCCTGTGAGTACTTTCAATTAACTTGCCCTGGGTAATTGCTGCAATGATTTTGCTTTCCATGATTTAAAAGACCTTTCTTCCCACAAAGCCAAAGAACTGGCTGTTTTCCATCCTGACTAAATGGGCCAAGGTCAATTCCCTCTTTGCCCTCTCTGCCAGGATCAGCACCTCCCAAGTTACACAGATCATGGCCTACAGGCCTATTTTGGTAATAACCAGTTAACCATGGCCAAGATAACTAAGATAATGGTAAAAGGGGGAATATTCTAGTCTAAAGCAAGTTTAAAAATCAGAATGTGCGTGCCAGTGTGTAAAATGCCAGTGTGCACACGTGAATGTGGGTTACAAAGGTAGCTGAAGCTAACTGACATATTGACCAGAAAATGAGCAAAATCCAGCAAAAACCAAAATCTTGTAAGAAATATTACCAACTAACAGACAACTGCTGGGCTTCCTGATACATATAAAGAAAGACAAAGTTGTACATCCAGCATATCGACAAAAAGATGATGAAACTTCTGGCGGGCATTCCTTCCATTAAGAGAGTCAAACCAGGCTGGGCGAGGTGGCTCACGCCTGTAATCCTAGCACTTTGGGAGGGCGAGGCGGGCGGATCGCTCAAGGTCAGGAGTTCGAAAGCAGCCTGAGCAAGAGCGAGACCCTGTCTCTACTAAAAATAGAAAGAGTTCTATAAAAAAAAAAAAATTAAAAAAAAATAGAAAGAAATTAGCTGGACAACTAAAAATATATAGAAAAAATAAGCCAGTCTGGTGGCGCATGCCTGTAGTCTCAGCTACTCGGGAGGCTGAGGCAGAAGGATCGCTTGAGCCCGGGAGTTTGAGGTTGCTGTGAGCTAGGCTGACGCCACGGCACTCTAGCCCAGGCAACAAAGTGAGACTCTGTCTCAAAAAAAACAAACAAACAAAAAAAAGAGAGTCAAGCCAGATTAAAGTGTATGTGGGCACTTCCATAGTCTAACAAGAGAGTTACACTTCGGCAGTACCCAGATATAGGGAACCAGAAGAGAAATGGGGAATGGAGATAGGGTTAGAGTACAATGCCACCTCTCCTTCTACTAGCTCAGAAAGTTAAATAATAGCAGTAGAAGGAATAATAACATATTGAGCATTTGTTATTTTACGACATATTGTGCTTTACTTGCTTTATATTCATTTAATCTTCACAAAAGGACTAGGAGGGAGGGAGCTCCTGTTTTCACTTCCCTTTTAGAAGTGAGGAACTGGGAACTGCAGTGTGGAGGGAGATACTAACCTGTCTGTGGTCCCCAAGCCACGGAGAGGAAGAATCAGGAGTTACTACCAGGCAATCTGACTCTGAAGCCTAAGTCTTACCATGAGACTGTTTCTGAAACCATCAGAATGCTCAGAGAGGGGAATAAATCAGACTCAGAGGACAAAAGGTGAAATGGAGGAAGTCTGGTGAAAAGTGCTCACTATTTAGACAACAGAAGACAGAAAGCCAAGGAAAATGGCCTATAGGCATTTACAGCACCTTGCACAATGCATTAGTTAGACTTCTAATTTATGCCTCCAGGTACAGGAGACAAAAACATGCTGCTCTGTAAAATTTTCTTAATTACACAAGCTACTGCTCTTTGGCTGGCATGGAAAATGATGATCGCTTCATAATTCATCTCACAACTCTTGCCATATAAAAGGTTTAGGGTTTCCTGTTGGGGTAGGGGCTTAGCATATTTCCCTTCCTTTTCCTCCAGCTCTGATATCAGAATGAAATCCACTTAACCCAACTGTAACACACCCAATTGCTTTGATCAGTACATAAACATTTCAGCAAAAAAGTCTTCTTTGGGCCAGCACAGTGGCTCACGCCTGTAATCCTAGTAATCTGGGAGGCCGAGGCAGAATCACTGAAGGTCAGGAGTTTGAGACCAGCCTGAGCAAGAGCAAGACTCTGTCTCTACTGAAAATAGAGGAATTAGCTGGGTGAGATGGCGTGGGCTGTAGTCCCAGCTACTCGGGAGGCTGAGGCAGGAGGATTGCTTGAGCCCAGGGGTTTGAGGCTGATGTGAGGTAGGCTGACACCACAGCATTCTAGCCCAGGAGACAGAGTGAGACTCTGTCTCAAAAAAAAAAAAAAAAAAAGTCCTCTTTGCTCTACTATAGTTATTTCTTGGTACTGAATATATGAGAAAAAAGTTAACCTTTGCCAATCTTAAAGTGCTAACAGGTACTGTAAATTTACATAAGCTTAATTGACTCTTACCCAGAATCCATGATGTATTTTAAAACCTTTGTTTATGAAAAAGGCTGAAGTACTACTTTTCCCTCATTTTGAGAAGCATATTCAGTACTTATTATGAACCAGGACTAGTATTAGACACACAAAGAGGGTAAAAATGGAGTCCCAAATATCCAGAGTCAGATTTTCACCCACTATTTCTTAAAAATACACCTCCACAGTTTTGCAAGACTACACTATTATTTCATTTTTTTAGAGACAGGGTCTCGCTCTATCACCCAGGCTGGAGTGCAGTGGCCTCATCATAGTTCACTATAACCTTGACCTCCGGGGCTCAAGCAATCCTCCCACCTCAGCCTTCCAAGTAGTTGGGACTACACGTGTGTGCCACCATGTCTGGCTAATTTTTTTTTAATTTTCTGTAGACACAGGGTCCTGCTATGTTGCCCAGGCTGATATTTAACTCCTGGCATCAAGTGGTCTTCCCTCCTCAGCCTCCCAAAGTGCTGGGATTACAGGTTTGAGCCGCTGTGCCCAGCCGAGACTACACTGTTAGTTCTTAATGTTGTTAAAACCCTGTAATAGTCTCTGCTTGGAAATAAGGTAGAAAGAAGGTCATGACGGAGAAAGCGAATCTTTATGGCTTTTTGATCTCCAGTCTTAGAAGCTGGACTCAGAAATAAAAAAAGTCTATGTTGCACATGGCAGTAGATTTTAAAATGTAATAATAACAACTAACATTTATTGAGCCCTTACTCTGAGCCAAACTCAGTTTTAATGACTTTATGATAATTATTTGATTCAATCTTTACAATGGTCCTCTAAATTGGCACAATCGCCATGTCCGTTTTAGAGATGATGAACGAAGGCACAGCGAGGGTAAGTTAATTAATTTCTGAGAGGTTAAGTAATTTACGTAGCCAGAATTCGAACTCAGGCAGCCTTTCTCCAAACCCCATCCTCTTAACAACTGTTCTCTCCTGCCACTGAAGAAAGACTAAAATAGCATGGCAACATACTAGATTAAACAGAATGACCAACAGACAGACTAAAAGCCCAGAAACAGACCAAAGTACATAAACTAATTAGCATACTAAAAAGTTATTACAAATAAAGAAGGGTACAAATGAATTATACAATAAAAGGTGCTGCTCTATTCATTGAATTATTTGTTTCCAAAAATTTCAGGTGGTTCAAAGAATTACATGTGAGTATCTAGAACCAAGATGATCCACGTGACTCCCTCCCCTCGTCATTTCTTGCCAAAAGAATCCAACTAATTCAAACAGGAAAATTTCCCCACCACTGACTGGCCACTTAACAAGCACCCCACCCACAAACCTGAACCCTTGAGAAGAGTCAGGGGGAATGGTTTAGCAAAAGGCACAGCGAGTGGAGACCCCAATTAGCAGCCGGTTCCCAAAACATCCACAACAGAACTGCTGCCATTCATCAATCATTGACAGCCAGATTCCCTACTGAGTATCATAAACTGTTAACAAATTTTAATATTATTATATACACGAATAAAATGGTGCTCAGAAGTTAAACAAGATGACCAATGCTATACAGCTAATAAGTAGCAAAACCAGGATTCCTCCACTACATATAATAGAGGGGCCAAATCCACCAGGATCGCCTCTTTAGAGCCTACTGACAGCTCCTGGATTGGAGCAGAGGCTGGAGGCAAGACCAGGGCTGGAGAACCAGTGGCGCTAGACCTTCTGACTGAATGGCTGAGGCCAGGCAGCTACTCAGGGGGAAGGGAAACTACCCCAGCAGAACTCGCACTGCCAAGGCAGACACAAAAGGGAGACTGTTCCTGAACAAAGGCAAAGTCCACCCTGCAGCTGTCTCCCACTGCCTATAGCTCCAACCCTACCCACACAAACTACTAGAATCCTAAAATGCTGATAAAAAAATTTTTTGCCTTTTTTTAGTGAAAAGAACTGAACAATGACATACACAACCACTGACAAAGCATATTTCAGTTACCAATATTAAACAAACTGAACCTCGCTTGACAGATGAGCAAACAGAGAAGCTGGCAAACTAGACGGGAAAAGACTCAGTATTTCTGAAGAAGTGGAGAAATGTGAATAATTAGTGTAACTGCAAGAAGCAAGACAAGTTTGCAAATTTTTAAATTTACATTCTCAGACAGATTCAAAGGCATACCACATCACTGATATAAAAGTTATTACGATGAAAGATGAAAATGAGCAATAGGAAACAGTACATGAAAGGAAAAAGGAAAAGTGGTGGCCTCTAGAAGAGAGGCAGTGAAATGCAGACTGGCTGCTGCAGAAAACCACACTGTGCCTGAGAAGACCTGCTACGTGAAATCTTCGGAACTCACAAGAAAGTCATGAAAAATGGGAAATTACGAGTGGAAAAGATACCACCTGAATGACAGATCTATAAAAGATCAAATATGTGTGTAACAGGAATTCAGAAAGACAAAACAAAATAGAAGGAGGAAATAATAATTAAGGAAAAGTAATAAGTAATAATGAGAAAAAGCAGAACTTAAAACAAGGTTTTTAGACTGAAATCATTCATTCAGACATTGGCAGAATTAATCGTAAAAGAACCATGCATCCAAGGAGAATTTTTGAATGTCAGAGAGAAAAAAAGTCCAATAGACATCTGGACCTCCACCAAGATTAAAAAAATAAAAAGGAATATGAATGAGGTGGACATCGAGCTTTTCATCTACCACACTAAGTGCTAAAAGACAACGGAGTAAGATATATAAGACTGTCAAGGGAAAAGACTGTGACCTAAGAATTCCATATTTAGATAAATTATCAATGCCATAACTACCATTATTATAAAGCAGAAGAAATATATTAATATACACAAGAGGACTCAAAAATATACTTTCCACATATCTTATCTGGAAAAATATTCTTAAGGAAGGGAGGATATATAATCAACTGAAAAAATAAATTAGAATTAGGAACTCAAGAAAGTAGAAGATATATGGAAGCATAAAAGAAATAGCTGTGAGCAATACAGCTAACAAAACTACAGTGGTCTACATAATGCATGCTAATGGTGTTGAAATCAATGCAAATATTCAGAAAGGACACATGAAGGAGCATAATGTAAAAAAAAAATAGTATGAACAAATAGTTCCCGTTATTTTAACAAAATTCAAGAGGTAAGGAGAATGAAGAAAGAAAATACGCTGAAGCACTCATAAGGCTTAAGGGAACTCCACATAGAATAGTCTAATGATAAACAAATCAGTTCAAATTTTAAATGTATCCACAGTAAGAATAAAGATTGCACAACTAACTCCCAAGTCACAAAAAGAATTGTTTTCCTTCTTTAAAAAAAAAGAAAAACTTGATAAATAAAGCAAAATAAAACTTGGAAAAAGGTAAACAAAAAGAAACCAAACTTTGAAAACCTAACACAAGAAGCCAAGAATAAGACTAAATATTCAGTAAACACTAAAGAGTTAAATACACTTTTAAAAGAGAAATGTTCATAATCTGAGTGAAAGAGCAAAATACCACTATCTTCCTGTGTTACTAAATGAGGCAATGTGTGCAAAAGTATCAGGCATATAGGAATTGTTCAAAAAGTGAATATAAAGAAAGAAATAACATTACAGATACTGTGGAGAGCCATTTTTAAAAAAAATTTTTTAAAAAAGGAAATCCTTCCAGTTTAAAACACCAAAAAATTCCTTCAAATAAAAATTTTTTTTAAAGTCTCATGATGAGCTGGCAAGAAAATAAATCCTCAGAAATCAAAAAGATGAAAGTGTATAATCTTTGAACCAAAATTCCACCTGTAGAAATTTATCCTACATTCACATTCTATAAAAGTATACATGGGAATAAATAATAAATTCAGGACAGTTTTCTCAGTTTAACATTTTTTTTACACAATCTCACAGAGTTTTTCTTTCTTCTATTTGTATAAATTTATGGGTACAAGTACAAGTTTGTTACATGCATAGATTGTATAGTGGTAAAGTCAGGACATTTAGGGTATTCATTGCCCAAATAACACACATTGTACCCGTTAAGTAATTTCTCATCGTCATACCTCCATGTCTCCATTGTTCTATCATTCCACACTCTGTGTCTATGTGTACATATTATTTAGCTCCCACTTGTAAGAGAGAATATGTGGTATTTGTTTTTTTGTGTCTGACTTGCTTCACTTAAGATAAGGGCCTCCAGTTCCACCCATGTTGCTGCAAAAGACATTATTTCTTTCTTTTTATGGCTGAATAGTATTCCATTGTATATATATACCATATTTTCTTTATCCAGTCTTTCATTGGTGGACACTTAGGTTGATTCCATATCTTTGCTATTGTGAATTGTGCTACAAGAAACATATGAGTGCAGGTGTCTTTTTGATAAATTGATATGTTTTTCTTTGGGTACATACCCAGTGATGGGATTGCTAGATTGAATGGCAGTTCTATTTTTAGTTCTTTGACGAATCTCCATACTGTTTTCCACAGAGAGTGTACTAATTTACATTACCACCAACAGTATATAGGAGTTCCCTTTTCTCCGCATCCTTGCCAACATCTGTTTTTTGTCTTTTTAATAATAGCCATTCCGACTGGTGTAAGATGATATCTCATCATGGTTTTAATTTGCATTTATCTGATGATTAGTGATGCTGAGCATTTTTTCATATGATTGTTGGCCATCAGTTTAAGATGATTTGGGCTGCAAATAACAGACTACCCAACAAAAATTATTCTGGCTGGGCTCAGTGGCTCATGCCTATAATCCCAGCACTTTAGAAGCCCTAGACAAGAGAATCACTTGAGACCAGGAGTTCGAGACCAGATAAAATGATTTCAACAAAAAAAGATCAAACTTAAAAGGACTAAGAAATAAGTAGTTCCAGGTTGATTCAGTAACTCAAAGTCTTTAATGGTTGAGGCTCCATATTTCCACTCTATCACCATGAATGTGCTGAGGACATTGATGAACACACGTTTATTAAGATTATATATATGAGGCCGGGCACCATAGCTCATGCCTGTAATCCTAGCACTCTGGGAGGCTGAGGCGGGAGGATTGCTTGAGCTCAGGAGTTTGAGAGCAGCCTGAGCAGGAGCGAGGCCCCGTCTCTACGAAAAACAGAAAGAAATTAATTGGCCAACTAAAAATATGTAGAGAAAAAATTAGCCGGGCGCGGTGGTGCATGCCTGTAGTCCCAGCTACTCGGGAGGCTGAGGCAGGAGGATTGCTCGAGCCCAGGAGTTTGAGGTTGCTGTGAGCTAGGCCGACGCCACGGTACTCTAGTCCGGGCAACAGAGTGAGACTCTGTCTCAAAAAAAAAAAAAAAAGGAAAAAAAGAACTAAAAGAGAAATGTTACTGAAGAAAAAGAAAGGGCTTAATTACCCCTAGCCTTAATAACATAGGTACTTTCTCCTTGTTTTCCAGTTAGAATTCTTTCAAGTTGATTTCTCGTGTGCATGAGGTTTTTAAATTTTCCACCACATGCACAGTAGTTTTGTATAAAGGGGAAGCTATGATGTTGTTAATGATTACCCTCTATGTAAAGTGTAACACTGGTTTGGAATTGAACAGTACACAGAGTACTTCACATGCCTTTATTTCATTTATTACTGACTACAACCCTTATAAATAAATAGAGAAAATAAAAATAGGTAAATAGATCATTTTGCAGTAAGGAATTTTGGAAGGTTAATAATTTCCCAAAGTCACTTTAAATTGGGAAACGTAAACACAGGTGACATCCTCTTTCATGTATCATACTTCATAAAGTTAATATTAAAACAAATCCATGGTAGTTGGGCATGGTAGCTCACGCCTGTAATCCCAGCACTTTGGGGGGCCAAGGCAGGAGGATCATTTGAAGCCAGGAGTTCAAGACCAGCCTAAGAAACATAGCAAGACCCTGTCTCTACAAAAAACTAAGAAAAATTAGCTGGGCACGGTGGTATGCACCTATAGTCCTAGCTACTTAGGAGGCTGAGGCAGGAGGACTCCTTGAGTCCAAGAGTTTGAGGTCATAGGGAGCTATGATGACATCATTGCACTGAAGCCTGGGTAATAGGGTAAGACCCTGTCTCAAAAAACACAAAACAAAACAAAACAAAAAACCCCAACAAATTCATGGTGAGACTGCATTAATTTCCAAGGAGCTCAAATTCTTTTAGATATTTAATTAATACCAGTAACCATCTGTGTTCCAAGTCTTCTGTAGTCAAAATGAATGTTTAGAGACCAAAGCAAGCTAGGAGAAACCCACACTATCCATTTGGTGTGCTTCAGTCAATTCTTTCTGTTAACCTTCCCCACTTTAGAGATAGAACAGCTTGAGAGACTTCCCACACAGAGTATCACTTATCCACTAGTTTCATAGGCATCTTCCAAGACTGTCTTCTCCATAGCTTAAAACTAAAAATTTGGGGCCAGGTGCAGTGGCTCATGCCTGTAATCCTAGCACTCTGGGAGGCCGAGGTGGGAGGATGGTTCAAGGTCAGGAGTTTGAGGTTGCTGTGAGCTAGGCTGATGCCACGGCATTCTAGTCTGGGCAAAAGAGTGAGACTCTGTCTCAAAAACAAAACAAAACAAAACAAAACAAAACAAAAAACCCTAAAAAATTGGGTCTCAGAATATCGATTCTAAGTTGAAGGGCACTTGAGAAATAATCTTGTCTAAACTTCTCATTTCATATACAAGGAAAGAGTCAATGTACAGTTTAAAACTATCAAAATGAACCACAGTTCAAAGACAGGAAGAAACGTTCCATGGAGCACACAAGATGTCTTCAGAAGAGGCCTAAACCCTGCAAGACTTTATCCTGCTGCTCAATCTCAAAGTTATGATCCTATTTTTAAAACACCGGTCAATCGGTTTCCAAGGCCCTTTTTAGATACTACAAATCTTCCAGTAAGAAAATTCCATTCAGTTAAATATGACGTGCAAAGAAGCTAATTGGCATCTGCGATGCATCAAGGACCCTATTAGGTCATCCTGACTCTTCTTTTCCTTCCACAGAAATAGAAATTAATCTCTGCCTTTTTTGTTATTGCAGTTGTCTTTAGTAATGTGATATGAGGCACTGAAGGGAGGAATTTGGAAGCATCCAATTGTAAACAAAAAACTCAACTAAAATAAAAATTTTTGTTAAGCTTTGTTTCATTTTGTTTTAGGCTCTGCCACATTAATTGCATAATTTATTAAATATAATATATGCCATAGACAAAATTGAACAAACTACAAACATGTAAGATGTTAAGCAACCATCAGAATTAACGGGTTGAGCCCCACTGGTGGAGAAAGAGGAAGGAGCTATTTACTGAGCCTTGCACTGTGGAAGACACTTCCTGTACTTTTGTGTATGTTGCTGGGAATGATCCTTACAACACTTCTAGGAAGTAGATATTTAAAAACTCTCTTTTTACAGAGAAGGAAATGAACGCTACATTGCTCAGGCTTCACGAATAACAGTAAGAGAAGCTGGAATTTGAACCAAACCAGTCTCACTCCAAGTCCTGTTTTCTTTCTACTGTGCAAATGCTGCCACAAGTACTTAATGGAGAAAGGAGAAATATCCAGCTCTTATCGTTGAAGAATCCATGTTCCAAAGACAAACCTGGGCCTCATTTCCTCACTTATTTAAAAGTTCGGGATTTCAAGTGAAATTTAAACTATTCTTTCCCCTTCAGCATCTGTTCTTCATTTCCTTGTTGTCAGGCCACGCTTGGCTGCCAGGGTGCTCCGGGGCCACCCAGCTATGACTAAAGGGTTTGAGAAAAATTCTTACCTGGACTACTCATTTATAAATACATAAACAATGTAGGACAATCTTGAAACAATCAAACAGGAGTAACTCACTAGAGTGCTAAGTATTAAACGCTGCATCAGGTGAAAATTCCCTCTTGGTATCAGCTTCCTTTTCCAAGTCCTGGCTGCATCTCATGCCTGCCCTGTCAGCATTCCACCCTCACCCAGGGTTGGCAGCACTCGGAGCTGGCTAATCTTGGCTGAATTCCACGTGATTTTAGTTGGCCTCAGTAATATTTTTGCTTAGCTCTCAAGTCCAGAGACACCCTACAACTGACTGCTGTTTTTGTACTGAATTCTGAAACCCTCCAAATTGAGGAATATTCTGAATTGACTCTTATGAAGAAAGGGTACCAAATTTTAGTGGTGGCTGCTTTGAGGTGGGGTGGAATAATTTTGCTTTGTATATTATAAATATCAATTTGTTTTTAATAAAGATGTATCACTTTAAAGATACACAGATATAGCTTTTCTCTTTTATTACTAACCGGAGCTACGGGATGGCTACATTCCTTTTAGCTTTAAAAAACAGGAAACCTAAAATTTGAGAATATGAGTTTTGCACCCCAACCATTATGCCCGTTACACACATAGAGGTGCGCACATGCACTCTTAAGTGAGGAGGAAACCGGCCGGGCATGGTGGCTCACGCCTATAATCCTAGCACTCTGGGAGGCTGACGTGGGAAGATCATGCACGGTCAGGAGTTCGAAACTACCCTGAGCAAGAGCAAGACCCCATCTCCACTAAAAATAGAGAGAAATTAATTAGCCAATTAAAAATATACATAAAGATTAGCTGGCCATGGTGGCGATGCCTGTAGTCCCAGCTACTCGGGAGGCTGAGGCAGGAGGATCGCTTGAGCCCAGGAGTTTGAGGTTGCTGTGAGCTAGGCTGACACCATAGCACTCTAGCCCAGGCAACAGAATGATACTCCGTCTCAAAAAAAAAAAAAAAAAAAAAGTGAGGAGGAAACCATCGGTATGGGTAGATACTAGGAATGTGTATGGCTTAAGTGCAATCAGATATACTTGGCCAGAAACGCCAAGTCAAGTTTGGATTATGAAAGCCTATCTTCCCAGACCTTACCACCTCCTACCACCCTGTCACCATCATCCTGGTCACAGCCGCCATCACCTCCCCTACTGCAATGGTCTCCTAATGGTCTGTCAGCTTCTAGCCTCATCCACCCTGCCCTGTACCTACTTGACTCTCCCACAATGGTCAGTTGATATTATTAAAACATATTAAATCTTGATCCTGCTCTGCTCAAAACTCAGCAGTAGCTCCTCATTTTACCAGAGTAAACGCCTAAATATTCACAGTGGTCTACACCACCATCTTTCACCTTGAGACATCCCCCTGACCTCATCTTCTCAGACTCCCCTCCCTTCTCTCACCTCCTCTCTCTCCTCCCAGCCACACTGGCCTCCCTGCACAACACAAGACGTCCATGCCTTTGCACTGGCCATTCCCTCAGCCAGGAAGACGCATACCCAGACTGCCCCATAGCAAACTCCCTCATTTCCTTCAAATCTTTGCTCAACTACCCTGCCCATTCATTTTAAAAAGCAGAAACTTCACACCCACACCCCTAAGACCTACATTCCCAGTCCTTTAACCCTGTTCTGTATTTTTATTCATAGAGCTTATCACCTTCTAACATACTCTTTACTCATCTATTATGATTATTGCTTATTATTTATTTCTCCCTACAAGAATGTAAGCTACGCAGTAGCAGGGATCCTTGTTTTGTTTACTAACATTATCCCACGCCTGGAATAGTGCCTGGTGCAGAGTCAGGGACTCCACTATAGTTGTTGAACACATGCTGCATTAAAGTCAAATAAGCAAAGTGAAAGGGGCCTGGTAGTACAGTCATATCAAGACCCCAACACACAAGAGTCTTGCCACTCCCAGCAATGAATGGAACCGGAAAAGGCAAGCCAGCAGCAGTCACAAAGGTGCAAGAGCAATGGCTCACACCGCAGTTCTTGGGAACAGAACTATAAATAATCAGGTAAGGCATGAGACATAGAATTCGAGTATCTCAGATCAAATCTGAACTCCCACTTTCAGCAAGTTCATTTTATTCGAATCCAGCAGTAATTTGTCCTCAGCTGCCCCAAGAACATTGTGCGCCTGGAGTAGCCACTGATTAAATGAATCAGTTTCACCATCTGCTGGTTTCTCCCAGCCTGATCCTTTCACTACTCCTTCACCTTTATCACATTACATCAAAATACAGTTCAATCACTTTAAAGACAGTTCTTAAAAGGAATGTTGGGCAACAGTGGAAACGCAGTCTAATTATGTCTCTGTATTATGACTCTTTATTTTAAAAGCTTGCTTTGGTGGGAGGGCAGGGATGGTGTGGAGATGCTGAAGAAATTACTTCTAGAGATTAAAAAAGGACCTATACCTTTAAAAAAAAAAATAAAAGGAAAGAAAGGAAAAAGAACTGCCTGTAATAATAACTGCCTATTGTGGAAAGACAGAAATGACCACAAGGTTGAGAGGTCAGGAACCACAGAATACCCCAAATTTCTAGTGGGAATGAGAAAAAGCTGGAAATAAGGTAGCTTCGCAGTGTTCACAGGATGTGCATTCTGACATGTGGCACACTGGCGTATTCACCGATGAGAGAGTGATGAGATCTGAAAGATTTAAACCACAAACACCTGTTGAGAGGCAGGCTACTCGTAAAAAATACACAAAAAATATCAACATCTACAGCCAAGGAAAATCACAGGTAGTTATTGAAAAATGGGGCAGAGATTTTTTAAAAATTGAACTCTTATCTGAGGCAGTATTTCAGGACTTTGAAATATTAATAACTCACTGAATCTTCACAACCACTGCTATGAAGGAGGTGCTATAATCATGCCCATTTTAGAGGTGAGGAAGGTAAGGCACAGCAGTTTTTCAAGTCTGTGTCATTCTCCCTGCTCCTCCTCCAGGCTCCCTTTCAATCTTTCTAGTAGTATTACTCCTTACTTAGGTTGTCCACTCATCCCTCTGCCAAGGACTGCTCTGGTGTATGCCTTTTGATCTTACCTAAATTTTTTTTTTTTTTTTTCTGAGACAGAGTCCCACTCTGTCACCCAGGCAAGAGTGCCGTGGCATCAGGCTAGGACCTTGCCTAAATATTAACGGCATCTAACTTCACTTTTTAAAAAAATTGTGGTAAAAGAACACGTAACATAAAATTTACCATTTCAAAAGTATACAGTTAAACCTACCTTCACTTTTGAAAGTATCCCAGTTTGGATGATAAATAATTATATGATCACCCTTCTCTTCCCCCACTCCACTGATAACTGTTACAGATATCAGTAACTACAGATACTGTAGTTATCTGATAACTACAGTTAACTGTTTACTTACCTGCATCCCCGACTGAATTGGGAGCTTTTTGAGAACAGTTACTGTGTACCTTGTGTTTTTATTGCTTACAACCCAGCAGAGTGCTGGGCATATTGATAATAAGTGTTTAATAAATGAACAAATGAGTGAATGTTATCCTAAACTCCCTACTGATTCATCTTCATTTTACAGAGGGAGTGAGCCCTCCACCAGGTTCAGAATTTGAAACTTGTAAACTGCTCCAGCTGTATCCGAGATGGATAATAACTAGAAAGTGAGTCTGGTCTACAAAATGCTGTGAATGTGTGTTGCTGCCCAAGTAAAGAACATGCATCTACCCAAGTGGGCCACCACAGGAGACAGTGGCTACAGGAAATTTGTGTGGGCTTATAAATATTTGGACAGATTCACAAAATTGGAATAAAAAACAATAATAAAAAGAAAGTGAAACTATCTAAAGGAGTAGGGACTCAAAACACAGAGAAGAATGTCAAGTGCTCCACTTAAACATTCTTTTAAAATTCAAATATTATCTTTAGGGATACAAATATCGTAAAGCTCAGCACCGGCAGCATATGGCCTCCTGGAGTGAATCACAGCCTAAATGCGCTTTGGGGTTAACCCTGTGCTTTTGTGAAAAGGGAACTAATAATGATCTCCAATTCCAGTGCAATTTTATAAACTTAAAATGCAATGTGTAATGTGAAGCTAAACCACCCATCTTTTCCCTTCTCTCCCCCTTCTCTCTCTTACACACCGTATCTTTCTAAATGAAGCTAAATTGAGCAAAAAGATGAAACAAAATTAAAAATAAAGAACGGAAATGTGGTTTTTAATCAATTTAAAAACAGAAAACCCCACTGCAATAATGGTGGAAACTGGGACTGTGTCATCATATTAATACTTAAGTTCTTTTTTTAACCCACCACCCAAGTGTTGGAGTCATTAGTACCATGTGGCTGTTCCAGTCCACTCTAATAGTAACTACATTTTTCTGATGGTGACTGCCATTTGTGCCTGAGGGAACCCAAAAGGACCAATATGGCCAGCCACCACACTGAGGCAGCTGCCACTTTGTTACTGGTAACTCTGCTTAAGATATGAAGTCTCTAAGAATCTTTAATTCAAAATAGTCTCAACTTCTGTCAGGTCTGCAGCCCCAGGTAATCAATACACCTTTAATTCTTCTAGATTCAATGAAGAGACTATTTTCGAAAGCTATTAACGTATCTGTACTGAACATGACCGCCCCCAATCTATCAGGGTATGTGTTTGCCTGGGCAAGGCGTCTGTTATAGCCAAAATGCAGAAAGAGGGAAGAGGGGAAGGTTTACCCAGGCTTTAACCAGAGCAAATGTATTTTTCTAAATCCCTTTAACTTCAATAAACATATTAAAGCCAATAGGTCTTGATTGCAGAGTTACGTCTTTTATGTGTAAGGGCAATTCTAGTCTGATAAGATGAGGAAAGAGGGAAAGCCCTGGCCCAGAGAAAAAGAGGACAAGAGGACAGCCAGAGATAAGAGACGAAGCAGATGAGTGTGTCCACCCTTCCATCTTGGAAGGGGTGCTCACAGGGTGATTGAAATACCGAGGGCGGGAGGGCTTTGGCCATGATTCCCATTTAGGATTCTGGGAAGAGACTGCCTCATAGGCCACACCACCCCATCCACGGCTCAGCCATATCAAAGAAAACTCAGAGCTACAGCAAAGTCAGAACAATGGCTGGGGTTTATCTTTCCTCTGTGGTCCTGACTTTTGTTTCCACAAGACCCAGAAAGTCCTGCCTGGATGGGGCAGAGGGGAGTGAGTAGATACAGATGGGGTGGGACGGGTTGAGATCCCACAGGGTAAGGGGAGAGATGGCACCACTACAAAGGCTGCAGGGGACCACTAGGGCAAGAGCAGGGTGAAGGATATGGCAGAGACCCAGAAGGGAAGATTCCAGAGGGGAATCATGCTGAACGAGCTAAAGTGAAGTGGAACCCGCCAGGAGTACCACCAGGCATGACCCAGTGAACACAGGCAGGGGCCACCCAGAGTCTTCAATAGAGGACACCAAGGGGGGATGTCATCCTCAGCCGTCTCCAAGCCAGGCAACAGGCCAGAGCAGCTGTTCCATGGCAGAGCCAAGAAGGACCCAGAGGTCACTAGATGGGTCCATGGATTCCATCTGCCCACACAGTCCCCCACCTCGCCCAGATGCCATCTTAAGTGAGGAAATATGAGAATCAGGGCACTTCACATTTTTCAAAAGGAGCGTTTACCTAAAACTTTTTTAAATTGTTGTATCAGACTAATTTTACCAGATTGAATCATATCTTAGCAATTCATCTCCCCCTGTATTTCTGTACTGGGAAGGAGCTTATAGGGAAGACGAGCCCAGATTATTAGAAAATAAGGACTATTAAGTTTGGCCTAAGGCTGCCTCCAGACATATTTTAAGTTTGGCCTAAAGGTTTCTTCATACATAGTGAACTGTAACCTTATTTGACATTAAACAGACTGTAACATACTCATTTAACAAGTAGCCAAATCCCAGCCAACCAAAGGCTGCCAACTATTGAAAGCAGGTTCAAATAAGGCAAATTCCCAGCTATGACCAATCCAGCTGTTTCTGTACCTCACTTTTGTTTTCTGTCTTTCACTTTTCATTTCTGTCCATAAATATTAACCAACCATTCGATTTTGGCAGCTCCGGAGTTGCTCTGAACCTATTCTAGTTCTGGGGGCTGGACCAATTGGCGTGGACCATTCTTTGCTCAAGCAAACTCTGTTAAATCTAGTTTGTCTTACGTTTTTCTTTTCACAGGACTCATTTTCTCCACCTGAGTGTTCCATAGGTAACCATTGTTTTTTCTGACCCTTATTTTCATTGTCTGCCATAAGAGGTAGAACGAGGAAAAGAGTCCCCAATTGTATTTGAAGGACCTCACTTCCATTATCTAATTTTGGATGGGGCAGGAGGGGAGAATCTCCACTAAACATATCCTAGAGTTCTTCATTCACCTGGTTTTGGAGGTAGAGGAAGTAGGTCTTCTGAATGGTAAAAAAGGCATAGTTGTGAGAGAAAGTCAAAGAAAGAAAGTGAGGCACAATTTGCTTTTTCCTACTTTGAGCTCCGTAGCTCACCGTTACAGTAATAGCATTTTTAAAGCGGCAAAAGGCATCAGGTATTTTATTCACTTCCTTAGCCTTCCCAAAGGTGGATGAGCTCCAGCAGTCTTGCGATTGCTGCTTGATGAAAGGTATGTGGCACTGCCCATTCCCTCTTCAACACACCCTCCTCCACTATTCACAGTGGCGACAGGCAGGGAGGAGGCACTCTAAGCCTTTATTGTTTTGCATTGGCAAGCCTCCCATCTTCTAGAACTGAGATGTTCTGTGTTCAGGGAAATTCCAAAAATATTCTGTGAGAATATGGGTTAATTAGCCACAGGGTGTGATGCTGTATAATGACAATGAGGGTTTGCAGTGGTGTCAGGTGGGTCAGGTGGGTTCACTTCGTAGACAAGCTGCATTATACTCTATCAATCAGGAAACCCTTCTATCATCCACTAATTGTTTCTAAATCATAAAGTTCTCTAGATTAGGGACCGAGTAGTATATCTGACTCTATCTCCACTCATTTATCCATTCATTCATCGCTTACACAGGCATTCATTTAACTAATTTTATTCATAACACATTGTGCAACACCATTGTGGATACATGGTAGAATAACATATCCCTGCCCTCAAGAAGCTCAGAAGCTAGGAGCAGAGACAGGCTAGTAAAGCATCAAACTGTCAACTATCAACTTACTATCAATATCATTGCTACTAGGATAAGGAAGGAGGCCATCTGCTAACACAAAGCAAACTTCTAATAAGGTAACATATAATAACATAGTGCTGGCACACAGTCAGTGCTCCAAAAAAATGCTAACTAATTCTCTTCCTTGTCCTCTGTTAAGAGAGTGTTGATACTAATACTCTTAAGAAAGTGCCACCAAAACGTAGCACTAAACACAGGGGGCCTGAGGGTAATGAGACAAAATTCTGGCTGTTCTTAACAAGCATCCCAAATTTTGGCATTAAAGTGTATGTCACATCAAAAAGGGTGTGACTCCTCTCTTAATAAGATTTTGATTTCTATAGTCAGAGGAAGGCTGTTGAACAATGGCAGGTGAAATTACCAGTAAATAGAAGCACATGGGCAGCTTCAACTTTTATTAAATAAATTTCTTTAAGTATCGCAAAGACTTAAGAGGTGTTTCTAGTCAACGACTAGAGGCGTAAGAAAAATAAAAACAATGAATCAAACAAGTTAGTACAAAAATTTAAAGCCTAGAAAGTTAGCTAGTATCTCAAACAGATCAGGCTGTGAACACATTACATGAAATTTCTTGAGATTCAACCCACTATTGATTAAAGTGGCAGGATGGATTTTCTACCTCCTCCTAGATTCTGGGAGAAAGGTTTATCTGTCTTATAGATGTTCTACCCTGAGGAGTCTGAGGACTTGAAACATTTGCTCATTTATGGGAAAACTGAATGGAACTTTTGGTCAAGAGGTGACTCCTTGGGGACAGTGAGACTAAAAAGACCTAAAGGATTACAGGGGAAAGAAAGAAGATCACACGGGGGGAATAAATTCACATTCCCCGGATAAGAACAACTTTGTACTGAATGACAGACATCACAATAAGTAAAGAATTCTGCACTTGGACTTCATGAGTATAGGGACCGTCTAAAAAGATTTCCTTTCTCCTAATGGGATGTACCTTCCCACTCAACCAAACCCTCTGAGTATAGCTAAGGAATAACTGCTGTAAAATGCATCTGATAGCTAACATACATAGGAAATTATCATTAAACAGGCTGTTAGAGTTTTGTTACAGTTAAGACTAAGTTAGACTTTTGTAAAAGCACACCAAAAGTTCCACACAAATTTCCTTTATAATGAGCACTTTCTTCACAGTTGGAATAAACATGTTTGGGGGGTTAGGGAGATTTTCAAAAAAATTAAGAAAAAGTTTTACAAAATCTCTCCCATATACATACAAATGTTTTTATCTTTCACAGGTTTATCACAATGACATAAACTCAAATACATGTTGATTCAGTAAATCCGTATTTCTTAAGAAATTCCTCTAGCTTAGTGTAAGTTACTATATTTATAAAAACTCTTAGAACTATGTGGCAGGCACTGTTCTAAAAGCTTTACGTGTAATTCATCTCACACTACCCCTTTGAAGTGCTGTGACAGCCATCAAGGTGTTCCCAAATATCCCGGTTCTCCTCCTTCTGAGCTTAGTAGGACAGTAATTCCCAACCTCCTTACATTTAGGCACAACCATGGGACTTGCTTTGACTGATGAAGTATAAGTGGAAGTGATGTGTGTCACTTCTGGGAAGAAGGCTTTAAAAGCCAGTGCAGGATTTGCCAAATCCCTTCCCCTGTCACAGTGAGTGGCAATGCTTGGTGGAGCCCCAGTTAGCCTAAGGGCTCTGTTAGCAAAGTACATAACCCTCAAGAGTCATGGGCGATAAGCAAGTAATAAATCTTGTGGTTATCTGTTGTTGCAATTTAACCTGGCCTATCGTGACCAATACCAGTGAGTATGAGATAGTTCAAAGGAAGAAGACAGCATTTCTTTTCCAATACTCTGTAATTTAGATTGTTCATTAATACAGACTCTTTTCTCTCTGCCATATCATTTGCTCCCCCTGCCCAGAAAACAAGTCATAAAAATCACTATCTGCATTTTGAAAATCACAAATTTATATATTCCTTTATTTTTAAAAATTCTACTTAAGTCATTACTGTTTAAAAAACAGGTAATTTATCCTTGCAGAACACACACACAAGCATACACACACACAGAATAATTCACCTTTGCAAAAAATTCAAATACATAAGCATAAAAAGTGAAAAATAACCAGACCTCTTACTGCAACTCATTTATCTGCATATATAGATTTTTTTTTTTAATAAACGGAGAGGTGTCACAAAAACAGTATACATATTATTAATACTTTGCAACTTGCTTACTTAATAGTCCATAGACAGCTTTCCAGTTAATAACTGTATGGTCATAACATAGTTTATTTAACCGTGTCCCTACTGATAGACATTTTAGCTTGTTCCACATTTTTGTTTAATTGTAATCCCACAATAAATATCTTGTAAAATTACGCTAATATTTCCCAAGCATAATTTATCCCAAGAAGTAAAATTTATTCCAAAAAGTGGGCCTGTTCAAAGGGTCTTTGTTCAAAAACCACATTGACAGGTACTGTCACTTACAGTACTGACAGGTACTGTACCATTACTTTCCAAAATAATGGTATCAACAGTATTCTCAATAGTACATAAAAATGACTTTTCTCTTTAGATCCTTACAAAACTGGATATTATCAATTTTTTAAAATATGTACCAAGCTGGGAAACAAAAACTGGTGTTACAGTATTTCTTTTAATTTGAACTGAATTATTTATTTCTAACCTTTTTTGACTATCTGTATATATTCTTTGGAGAAATGTCTATTGATATTTTTTACTTTTCAATAGGGCTAGCTTTTTATTATTATTTATTTATAAAGGCTTTTTATTTATTAGGAATATTAAGAAATTTTAATCTATGTTGCAAATATTTTCTCCAAGCTTTCATTTAGGAATGCTGTCTTTTAATACATAGATTTTTTTTATTAATATGGTTAAATTTGTCACAATTTCCCACTATAATTTTTGAGGTTCAAGATATTAACAAGTCCTTTAAATTAACTGTAAGCTTAAGTCAATTGTGAAAACACATCCACAACGAATACAATTAATCCTGCTTTTTTAGCTCTTTAAATCCACCCTGAGCTTGCTTAATTTTTTTATATAAACATGTAAATGACCTATATATCAGAGTGCTATGACACTCAAAAGCAACCAGCACAGCATCCACTGTATAGCGGGCTTTCAATAAATGTTCACTTATTTCACTCTTCCTGAGTCCCATTAGTTTAGAGACAACAGATGTATATAATTCTTTTCAAAATATTTTTCAACAGAATTCCAATTGTGCTCAGGGTGACAACGTGCCCAGCCAAAAAAACTACATTTCCCAGCCTCATGAGCAGCCAGGGGTAGCAATGCGACACAGCTCTGGTTAATGAGATGTAAGCGGAAGTCACCGAACTGAGCTTCCAGGAAGCTCTTTGAAAGAGAACGGCACAGCTGGTATATGTCTTTGCCATCTGCCCTCCTCCTCCTTCCTGCCTGGAAAGCAGATGCAATGCTGACTGCAGAGCAGTCATCCTGAGACTTCAAACTGACAAGATCACTAAGCATGGCTGAATGGAAAGGCAGAAGCAAGCATGGGTCTTTGATGGCTTCTTTGAGCCACAGACCAACCCTAGAATGCCCACCACCTCTGGACTTCTTTTTACAAAAGTAAAATAACCCCTTCGCTTGTTTCACCCATTATTAATGAGTCAGGTTTTCTGTTCACTGCAGCAGAACGTAGTATCTAAACTATATGTCAGAGTGCAACCCAACATCTTAATATGAATTTTTTTTGTTTGTTTTGAGACGGAGTCTCGCTCTGCCCCCTGCGCTAGAGTGCTGTGGCATCAGCCTAGCTCACAGCAACCTCAAACTCCTGGGCTCAAGTGCTTCTCTTGCCTCAGCCTCCTGAGTAGCTGGGATTACAGGAACACACTGTCCCGTCCGGCTAATTTTTCTATTTTTAGCAGAGTCGGGGTCTCGCTCTTGCTCAGGCTGGTCTCAAACTCCTGAACTCAAGCGCTCCTCCTGCCTCAGCCTCCCAGAGTGTTAGGATTACAGGCGTGATCCACTGCGCCCGGCCCTTCATATGAATTTTTAAATGCTCTTTCTGTTTCATGGCCTGAGATAATCTCTTGAAGAAAAGCTATGCTAGTTTGAAGGGCAAGTTCTCCATTCACAGATATATTTAATTTTAAAGGGAGAAATCAAATCATTAAGCACTTCAAATAGAAAATTCAAGAGCACCCTTAAGGAGAAGGCAGTAATCAGCAACATATGGTATTACCTGTGCTAATCTTGGTGTTAAATTACCCTTATCAGGATACCACATGGCTCGTTTTAGTTGTGACATAAAATTTTAGGGACATAAGATTTTTCAATGAAAAATGAAATTAGATTTTTATTTTTGTCATTAATCAATTCCCAAGCATTTGGGCTCACTTGCAGTTTTAAATGAAATTAAGAAAATATTCCAGAAGGTGCCCAGTGAAAGTCCCACCACTGTCCAAGATCATATTCTTCAAAGTATTTCACTAGATAAGGAAGGAATAGAATAAGCTGAAAGATCTATTTAACCACTCTGCTACTGGGAAGAACAGTCTCAAAATTTAGTCCTGTTTTAGTCCTCACTTCTCCTAGCCAGCCCTCCAAACCTGAAGGAGCAAAAGGACCGGGAGAGGTGCAGATTCTGCCCTCCACGGAGGTCCATCCCAGTGTGGCAGTCACTTCAGCTTGGGAAAGAGGGGGAGATGGAAGTCATAAACTGTAAGCTCCAGAAGACTTAGTCATCTCTGCAACTTCTTCTGTATTTTAGTTTTTATTTTTTAGAGACGGAGTCTCACTGCATTGCCCAGGCTGGTGTGCAGTGGCTATTCCCAGGCATGACCATCGCACACGGCAGCCTCAAACTCCTGGGCTCAAGAAATCCTTCTGCCTCAGCGGCCAGAGTAACTAAGACTACAGGTGTGTGCCATTGCACCTGGCTGCAGCTTCTTCTTGATCAGCCACCAATGCCTTCCCCGAGAATAATTTTCTTTTCAAAAATACCTAACCCTCCCCCATCAAAGTTCCCTTCATGTGGCATTAGATATTTTTAAATTGAATTCTTCAACTATGAATAAACTCCCTTACTCAGATTGAACAGTGTCCTGATTTGCCTCTGCAATGAAAAGGAATGTACCACATGCTACTGATCACAATCCCTTTACCCTCTACCTATAGGGAAAAAGGAAGATGGAGAGAAGAATGGAGTGGAACACAGAGAAGAGAATTAACAAAGAATGGCTGTGCACAGAACATCACGTATTATCGTCAACCATAAACTTTCCATATTAACAAAGAATAACCTCCAAAGCCAGACATATTCCCATCCAGTCCAGTGGGTTGCTCAGTTATTATTTTAATTCTTCCTTTTACAAGTGGACCATATCACTTCTCAAAATTGAATATACTTTTTGAAATATGTACCTACAAGCATAGGCAGAGTTTAACAAACTTTTTGAAAGCTTTATCTACAAAACAGGAAAAAAACTACTTTAGTTGTAAAGGGACTTCTCTCCAAGGTGTTAAGTTGTAGATAAAGTTCTGATTACTGTCAGCCAAGTAATGTAGGTAACCAGATATCAGTAAGAATTCCAAAGCAATATCTGTCATAGGCAATTACCAAATAATTAGAAATTGTCTGAAATGGATTTCAAACACAAACACCTAAATTTGGTAATCTAGTTCCCTCCTATGCAGTGGAACAGGAAGGCCACCAGACTAGGAATCAGCATATGTGTTTTAATTCACCTAGCTTCCATAGTGAATTCACCATCAAATGATGATCATTCCATTTAAAGCTCTATGAATCTCAGTTTCCTTGCTTGTAAAATGGCGATAATGGTACCAATATCAATCAGGATGCGCTCAACTGGAAGAAGGAAAATTTACTCTCTGGTAACAAGAAGCCAAGCATTAGGATAGCTCCAGGGTTGGTTAATTTGGTAGCTAGTTCTTTCCATCTTACTCTTCCACTATGTTCAGCATGTCAACTTATTTTCAGGCTACCTCTCATTCGGGTCACAAGATTGTAGGTCCAGATGGTCACATCCAGTTATGACAACAGGCAGCAGAAAAACAGAGGTCGATTCTTCCCTGCATATGCCTTTCAAAAAGTAAGTGAACTTTTCCCTCCTGATGTATTTCATTCCTTACCCCCAACAGACTTCACTTCTCATATCACTGGCCAGAACTGGGACACATGCACAGTCCTAAACCAATCCCTGGCAGAGAGAAGGAACTGACTGTAACGGACTTGGACTAATCATGATTTAGTCCTGAGTCACCTGCAGTAGGGGTGAACACCTGAATAAAACTGGGGTTCAGCCAGCAAGAAAAAATGAAGTAAACAACTGGGCAGATAATCAGCAGTATTGGGAATCCCTAACTTCACAGTATTGCAGAGAGGATCATGATAAAGCATGAAAAGGCTGCAAAACATAAAATGCTTTATAGATGCAAAGATTAGTATTCATTTAAGGAGAGACATTGTATATTGAGGCAAAATCTCAATGATGAAATAGATTCATTGAAAACAAAAGACATTCTTTTTTTAAAAAAAATCACACTAGCAAACTATAATGACCATCATTCAAATCATAATAACAAAATGTGAGGTTCTGAACTACTATGAATATATGCATTCTTCAAATACATGCAGATGGACCAAGTAAAGCATTAGCAATAGGTTGTATAGCCAATACATGCTTCTATTCTACATTCAACAAATATTTTCTGAGCACCTACCATGTACCAGGCACTATTTAAGCCCTGGGGATACATTAATGAACAGTAGAAACCCCTGTCTTGTTGTGCTTACACTGCACACTTAACTGCATTACTACTTTTGAAGACAAGCATTCTTAATCACCAACATATGTTGAACTCAAATTAGCAGAACACATAATTTTTCCATTTGTTCTAGAAAGCTTTTATTAATTAACTGTGAAAGTAAATTTTGGAAAAAATACATTCAGGGAAGAGATGGAATGAAATCATTTTAAATTCTCCCGAAACTCATCAGAAGCTGCCATCTAAAAATGAACAGCTAATATTACTACCTAAGCAATAGATAGCTGATGCTTAAGAAATCAGGACTCCTAAAATGCAACATGTAATTAGTTTAATTTAAATTACTATGTTTCAAAATTATAAAATTTATTAAAATAAAAATAACTGTTCATAAATCAGATCTACCAGCCTTCTATTCATAGCTTTCCTCTTCTGCCCACTCCTCCATATTGCAGCCGAGCTATCATTTTTATTTTTCACATTGGCATTAAACATATAGACACAAAGAATTGATTTGCACATTTTAGAAAGAAATTAAGCAATTAAGTTTTCTGGGAAAGGCAGTTCCATAGCTTCTCACTGTAACAGTATCAAATATTTTACTTGTAAGTATATTTCTATGCTTTTCTCCTTTATAACCTGTTATTTTTATCTCTAACACAGAAGATTGGCCCTTCTTAGAATAAACCTTGAGCAGAAACACATGATTTCAAATTAATCACAATAACTTTGGTTTTTGTTTACTTCTCCTACTTCCCCATACCATCCAAAAATAAAACCATGAATCTAGGAAAATAAATTGACAGGTGCTCACCAACAGCAAAAGATGAATTAACCAGATTCCTCTTTGTTGTTTTTCACCCCAATTCTGTATGAATGCCAAAAAGCAGAGCCACATTTCAGCTATCATTTCTGAAAATGATACTTGCAAAGGGCAGAACTAAAATAACATCAATATCTACAGTATAAAAACAATCAAATACACACAAAACACATATAACCAGAGAATCAATCATAAGAGCAAAACCACAATGGACGTTTTCCGTGACTGTCACCCATTAATAGAGAACAGATTTGACATTATACTTTTATCTGGGAATCTTACAAATTTTCTAAACAAATCAGTGTTCAGTAGGGCTTTTTAAAGATTCACTGTTCTTAACTCCTTTAGAGAGATTCACTCAAGGTCATACCAACTTTTCTCTTTCTATTCAGAAAGATACATGATTTCCTATATCTGTTTTAAATAGCAAACAGTGAGAAAGGATTACTTTGTGTCACAAAGCTACTCCCCCTGTTCCCATTAGTGTGTGCAACACACCAAGTGGGAACCAAATGACAAACTCATTACTTTCCCTTAAACTTTTGATTTTAATTTTTTTCATACTTCCCAAATCCCTGAAATTTTACATTCATAAAAATCATCAGTGGAAAGAATTAGTTAGCTGTTTGGACAAAAAAGCCAAATAAATTTGAGAGCAAAATAGCAAAGATAACTCTGAATCCAACTCAGAGGGCATTCCCACCTCTAAGCTGTTGGAGGTGAGGGATGTGATCTCATCTATGCATACCCATCTCCATGCATTCACCACCCCAACTCCAGAACCCAGCCAAGCCTTTCACAGAGGAGGACCTCATCGTTGCCATTTTTAGTGCTACCCTCTGGAATTGGGTATAAGTCGGGAAAAAAAGACAAGAATCATATGTGCCTAGGATTCAATTCCATCCTTGATCAGAAAGGACTCCTTGGATGAATTTACATAAGAGAATAGACTAGGCACTAGAACTTCAAGCCTACTCTAAATCAAATCTCCCGGGAGCTTCCCTTAGAATCAATTTAGCTTTTAAAGATGAAGACTGAGTTGCTTAATGCATCATATAATGGATGCAGGTATTTGACATCTCAGCACACTGAAGCGATCTCTTTGATTAAGTTTTGAAGGTAACAAGCAGATGTCTTTTCAAGCACTATTTGTTTGCTTTTCATACTTTTATGGTATTCTTTCTAAAATATTTTCCTGTGTCCCAAAATATAAGTTAATGGGTTTTTTGGGCGGAGTAGAGTTGATACTTTAAATATAGATGTCCCAGGAGCTACAGTCTTGCAAAGAGGGTTGCTTATTCTAACACTAAATGTCCCAAACTCTCACTTCGTTTTTAGTTCTTACATCCACTTTCTATAATTTTTCCAAGGTCAACAGTCAATTCTTGATTATAGTATTATGAATACCCTAGTTAGCCCTTTTCACAATTCTAACCTTCTGAGGGCTAAAAAGCCAAATGACCAAGTTTTTTTTAAAGTTTTATCCAAAGTAAACAGCAGGAAATAAAAGTCAGAATAGTGTTTTCCTCTCGGGGGCTGTGATCAGTATAGGGCACAGAGGTGACAGCAATGTTCAGTTTCTTAACCTGGATGGTAATTAAATATGTGTTCACTTTTCAATAGTGCACTTAGCTACACATCTATGTTTTATGTGCTTCTCTGTATATTTCACAATTTTTTAAAAAGTTAAAATAACAAATTATAGGCAAAGAGTTGACTATGAGAATAGACCACCCCCCCCACCGTCACTTGAGGACATGTGTGCACGTACACACACGGCAACATTCCCTCAAGTAGCAATTCCATTGCCTGCTGTTATGTTTGTAGATGATAGCCAGTGATATTTGCGGAGGAGAGTTCGTTTCAGCATTATGTTGTATTAAGAAAAAGGGAAAAGGAAGAATAGAAAAAAGAAGAAAAATCCTGGAAAAAACCTAAATGCTCCCTACTAGAAATACCTAAATACCCCCTAGAATGGTATTGAAAAAGATAGGTCAAGTTATTCTGTTATGAAAATATATCCAAGAAAATATTTAATTAAATAAGCAAGTTGCAGAACATGCATATCTGATGTAATCTTATTTGTACAAAAATGAGAGAATGAATGTGACTATTTCTGAAGAAATGAATGCATGTGAAAATATTAAGAGGGGTAAGCTGTAGAATATAGGAATAGTTGATAAGGAAAAATAGGGGATTTTACTTTCTATCCTTTGATTCCATTTGAATTCCTAGCCAATAACTACGTATTTCTTTAAAAGTAAATATATGTATATATGTGCATATATACATATGTAAAATTTTCATTTGCTGCTGTGATAAGCTACTACAAACTTAGTGGCTTACAAACAATACAGGCTGTGTGTAGTGGCTCATGTCTGTAATCCTAGCATCTTGGGAGGCTGAGATGGGAGGACTGCTTGAGCTCAGGGGTTCAAGACCAGCCTGAGTAAGAGTGAGACCCCCATCTCTACTAAAAATAGAAAAACTAAGCAGGTGTTGTGGCATGCACCTGCAGTTCCAGCTACTTGGGAGGCTGAGGCAGGAGGATCACTTGAGCCCAGGAGTTTGAGGTTGCAATGAGCTATGATGATGCCACTGCACTCTACCTGGGGCGACCAAGTGAGACTCTGTCTCAAAAAATAAATAAATAAATAAAATAAACAAATGTATTCTCTTAGAGTTCTGAGGGTCAGCAGTCCAAAAAGAGTCTTAATGGCTGGGCATGGTGGCTCACGCCTGTAATCCTAGCACTCTGGGAGGCCAAGGCGGTGCATTGTTTGAGCTCAGGATTTCGAGACCAGCCTGAGCAAGAGCGAGACCCCGTCTCTACTAAAAATAGAAGGAAATTAGCTGGACAACTAAAAATACACAGAAAAATTTAGCTGAGCATGGTGGCACATGCCTGTAGTCCCAGCTACTGGGGAGGCTGAGGCAGGAGGATCACTTGGGCCCAGGAGTTTGAGGTTGCTGTGAGCTAGGCTGATGCCACGGCACTCTAGCCCAGGCAACAGAGTGTAAGACTCTGTCTCAAAAAAAAAAAAAAAAAAGAGTCTTAAGGTGGGTAAAATCAAGGTGTCAACAGACATGGCTCCTTTGAAGGCCTGGAGAAAATCTGTTCCTCACCTGCTCCAGCTTTCTACAGACTGCCAGCATTCCTTAGTTTGTGGACGCCACACCACTCCAAATATCTGCTTTCATCTACACATTGCCTTGTCCTCCCTAATTCTAATCCTTCTGCCTCTCTCTTATAAACACTCTTGCGATTACACTGAGCTCATCCCAATAGTCCAGGGAAATCTCCCCATCTCAAGATCCTTAACTTCATCATAACTACAAAATCTCTTTTCCCATGTAAGACAATATAATCACAGTATCTGGGGATTGGGACTTAGACATGTTGGGGGGCCATTCATTATTCAGCCTACCACAGCAAGTATATGCCAAACTGTTGTGCCTCTAGGCCCTAGAGGACTTGCCCTGTAAAATTTGGATTCAGAGAAAAGACTGCACTCAAGGATCCAGAAGACCACATGTGGCCCCAAGGTGGGAGGTTCCCCACCCCTGCTCTAGGCTCTGAGATATGAGGGTAGGACAGCAGGGAAGCAATCTCACTCTTATACTTCTGTATGACTTTGATTTATTACATTGAATGTTTTATTGTTCTAATTAAAAACCCAATAGACATATACCATATTTTATCAACTCCAAGGTACCATCAATTATAAAATACATTATTTTATGTATGACTCAGAAAGAAAAAAACACTAAACTATGATATTTCCTGTAATGTTGTGGTGGATTGTTTGTAAATATGCCCTCAGAAATCTCTCCCATCCCAATATGTGCACCCCGCAGCAATATGACTAGACTGCTCCTCTCACCAAGAGGCAGAGTCTATGCCTTCATGCCTTGACTCTGGACTTGGTCTCCTAACTTGCCTTGGCTGATGCGACCTTAACAAACATGATCCAAGCAGAGGCTGGAGAAGTGCTGGCCTCTCTCTTCCTGCTGCTTCTGTGCCATGTGAACACATCAGGCCAGTCTACCAGAGGAATAAGACTACGTGGCCATACCAGCCACCTGAGCCACCCCACACAACTCACTGAATTTTGGGCAAAGCCTGATTTCAGAGATACTTAAAGGTGAAAACATGTGGCTCTTAGAATCAGTGAAATATGCCATGTTATAATATCCAGTTTTTATGTATCTAAAAGGTGATTCTAGGAGGAAAGCATACACATTTTAGGGAGCAGAGTTTTTATGTCACATTTTGGCTGATAAAGTTATATTTGCTTATTTTCTGGTTTTCAGTTACATTTCATACAGTTTAAGCCATTGAATAAATGACTGCTGGCACTGAAGGGATATTGCTTTCTACCGCAGGATATTACAGCAAGATAAATTATCTTGTCCATTCGATGGGAAAGAAACTAACAACCTCTAGAATTAGATGGTGAAAAATTATTACTTTTTTATTCAAGTAGGTACTGTGACTCATAAGTTAAGCGTGACAACACTGGCAAATGTCTCCTTATTTTACTATATAAAACATATAATTATATTAAAAACAGAATATACAGTTATAGTGTATATAATGTATAAGTTCCAGTACTTATTATATTTGTAATTTTTTAACCAATATGATTCTAAATACAAAAGATTCTATTTACCTCTTACTACAATACTGCATTTATAGGCATCCTGTGACCTTCCTGTTCATATCCCATTGATATATACAAGATTATTTGTTAACAAAAGGTCAAATGCCTGCTTCATTGTGAAAGGTGAATTTTCTACACTGTTGCTTAAAAATCCACTTATGGATTATTATAATGGCTACCATTTACAGAGTGTTTGTTTCCCAAATATCTAGTTATAAAAACAACTAGCCTAGGTATATCACTGAAGGTAAATAAGCAATAGAAATAACAGCCTCATCCCTATGTAATTTCTTCTCCAAATATACACAGATTTATATAAATTCTTAGATTATTAATTTAATACACAGTTATTGAGAGCTTGCAATGTGCCTGACACTGTACTCAAGACTAGGGACACAAAATTCCCACCAAAAAACATCTAATTTTTTTTTTTTTTTTTTGAGACAAGGTCTCACTCTGTTGTCTAGGCTAGGGACAGTGGCGTCATCATAGCTCACTGCAACCTCAAACTAGGCTCACGTGATCCTCCTGTCTCAGCCTCCTGAATAGTTGGGACTACAGGTGCGTGCCACCATGCTCAGCTGATTTTTCTATTTTTTGTAGACACAGGGTCTCCCTATGTTGCTCAAGCTGGTCTCAAACTCCTGGCCTCAAGTGATTTTCCTGCTTTGGCCTCCCAAAGTGCTGGGGTCACAGGTGTGAACCACTGCACCCTGCCCTAAATTTGTGAATTAGAGATAGAGATTAGAAATTAGAGATTTTTTAATTAATGCATGTTTCTAAAAATCCTATCATGTGCCAGGAGCCTTTACAACTCCTGACCTTTAATCCTCACAAGCACCATGACATTTTAAAAACAACTTAACCTCTCTGACAGACACCACCCAGCTAGCAAGTGGAGGGGCTGGGATTTAATCCAGGTAAGCCTACTGGCTTTTGTCACCACCCAACACTGCCTTTTGCCATCTCTGCATTATGTTTTTTGGTTTAAAGTGAGAAGAGACTAATTGCAATTTATGTTAGAATGAAAGATAAGAACAATCTCATAGAGTAACAATGAAAAAGCAATTCATCATCATAAAATGCACTGTTCTACATGGTCCGCATGTCTCTCTGGGTTCCAAGCCTTGACATTCACAAGGCCCAGCCACCTTCCTTCTGTCCTTGGCTTCTAGGAGTTAGCCTATAGGCTCATAACAAATTCCCCTTTCCTTAGGCTTTTGAGGACATTTCCGTTTCTTAGCTAAAAAATCAAGACTCAGTCTGTTTTAACAGCCTCTCCTCACAAGTTTCTGGTTGATAGAGGTGAGGTCAAAGTGACTTGTTCCTCTCAACACATTCAAGGAATAACCTTTCAGTGGACAATCTGATGCAGAAATTTCTGAGGGGGCAAGATGAGGGAGGCCGCTCTAATATAAATATCTTTTCTAACTGGAAACCTTGTCAATAAATACCATCATTAGCATGCATTATTTTCAAAAGACATTAATATCTATAGCACAAAGAGCTGGCTCCAGCTTGCAATCATATTGTGCTTGGTCTGTAGTGTTAAAAAAAATTTTTTTTACTAACTTTAAAAATGGAAAGATTTCGCAAGAGCCAGATTCCAGAGCGTATTCTGAAGAAGCAAACTACCTGGAGTAAAGCCATGTGAAAGCAGAGTGTGTAAGGAAGTTGCCATGGGTCATTCATTTCTCCACAGGCTCATCAGAGATCACACTGGACATGAAGCACATGAATTTCAAGAATTTGGAAAGAAGCCACATACACGTAACCAATGTGAGAAAGCCTTCAGCGAATCACCACTCTTTTCCTAAAAACGAAATTCCTCATACTGGAGAGAAACCCCATGATTGTAAGACATGTGGAAAAACCTTCATTTCTCTGCAAACTCTTTGGAGACACCTGGTAATACACACTGGAAATGGACTTTATAAATGTAAGTTTTGTGGAAAGGCCTTTGATTATCCCAGTTTATTTCTTATACATGAAAGACCTCACACAGGAGAGAAACCCGGTGAATGCAAGCAATGTGGTAAAGTCTCCAGTTGTTCTAACTACACGTGAACATATGAAATAACTCACACTGGAGAGAAGCCTTATGAATGCAAAACATGTGGTCAAGACTAGTTATCTCAAATCTGTTCGAAAACATGAAAAGACTCAACACTGGAGAGAAACTTCATGAATGTAAGAAATGTGGGATATCATTCACTTGTCTCATAAAGTTTGAAGACATGATAACGCACACTGGAGCAGGGCCTTATCAAGGTAAGGTATGTGGGGAAACCTTTGATTTTCCCAGTGCAGTTCGAATACATGAAAGAACACACACTGGAGAGAAACTCTGTGAATGTAAGCAATGTGGGAAAGGCTCCAGCAGTTACAGTTACTTCCAAATGCACGAAAGAAGTCAAACTACAGTGAAACTCTGTGAATGTAAACAATGTGGTAAAGGCTTCAGAAATCCCAGTTCTGTTCAACACCAAGAAAAGACTCGCACTGGAGAGAAACCCTATGAATTCAAGGAATGTGGGAAAGCCCTTACTTGTCTTGCAAGCCTTTCAAGACACTTAATAATGCACATTGGAAATGGAATTTATAAATATATGTGGGAAAGCCTTTGTTATTCCCAGTTTATTTCATACACATGAGAGAATTCACACAAGAGAGAAACCCTATGAATGTGAGCAATGTCGTAAAGCCTTCAGTTGTTCCAACTCCTTTTGAATCCATAAAATGTCTTACGCTGTAGAGAAACCCTATAAATGGCAGCATTGTGGTAAAGACTTGAATTGTTCAAAGTACACTATAATAGGTGAAAGGACTCCAATTGCAGAGAAACCATACGGATGTAAGGAATATGGGAAAGTTTTCATCAGTTTCAGTTCCTGCCGAAGACTAGAAAGAACTCGTACTATTAATATGTGAGAGAAATCCTATTATTGTAAGAAATTTGGAAAGCATTTTGTTTTGTCCAGTTCCTTTCAAACACAGGAAAAGAGAGTGGAGAAAGAATCTGTGAGTTAACTGACGTGGAGTTAAGAAGAGAGACCTATGATAGGACAAATAAAATCCATAGTTGGGAGCTGGATCTCTGGACTGTGTTATGTCAGTGTTGGTGACTTTGGGAACTAGATGTCCCAGAATCCATTCCATTTATTATTCCATGACAGAATTTACCAATAACATGTCAGACATGAAGAAGGCATTAGTCACGTTTTGGAGGCACTATACAGGGAGACAGATAGATTAATACTGGCTATGCAGACACCTGCTTTCCGCTCATTTTCTCAGTTCTTTATCTTGCCAATCAAGAGTATCCTCAAAATCACTTGACTTCCATTTTCTCAGAGGTGTAGATTTCCAAAAATGTCTTCAAAAGCTCCATATCAGAAATCCATCTACACTTTGGTTTAATTTCAGGCATTATAATGTATCTATATGTATGTGTACATATAATATATCTATATGACGCTAATATTCAGAGCATCATACATGGGAATATCTCTGATACTCTGACTCCCATAATCTATAGATTCAATTAATATGAAGTATGAGGGTTCTCAATAGAATTTCTTATGGAATTTGTGTTTGTTTTAGTCGCACTGATTGCTGTTCAATGACATGAGTCATTTCTATATATTGAATGCTGTCAGGATGTGAACTTAATTCTACTCTTGCTAATCACAATAATTTTTTACCTAGAAGCCAGAAAGAATGGAGTAGAGGTAAACTTAATTCATGACAATTGCCAGTCAGTCATATAAGAAGAGGGGAATTTTGGTGATTTTTTTTTTATTTGGAATATGTTCTCTTATATTAAACATAGAGACATGGTTACAGAATGCCCTTGTTTTTGTCTTGATCCATCATAATCACTCAGGAGCATTTTCACATGTTGCAGGTATATGACATGTTTCTCTTCAAGAGCATAAGCCTTGGTCTGAGCAGAGGCCGGTTCCCAGACTTCTGGACCTGTTTTTGCCTTACTTATTCTCTAAACCCTAAAATATTTCCTATACTGTATTGCATATTGTTTTCCATATAGGACCTCAGTTAAAATATATAAATTCACTTACTCCTTAGGAAGCTACATATAGTCCTCTTTTTACAATTCTCCTTATTGTGTCAAATGAGGCCAATATGTTTATATAAATTGTCTGAGTAGAAGCCTAGGAAGGAACAAAATCAGTATCACTATTCCAACCAAGCCTTTCTTGCTCAGATAATATGCTCTTATTTTTTTCTTTTTTTGAGACAGAGTCTTACTCTGTTGCCTGGGCTAGAGTGCTGTGGCATTAGCCTAGCTCACAGCAACCTCAAACTCCTGGGCTCAGGTGATCCTTCTGCCTCAGCCTCCCCAGTAGCTGGGACTACAGGCATGCGCCACCATGCCCGGCTAATTTTTTACATATATTTTTAGTTGGCCAATTAATTTCTTTCTATTTTTAGTAGAGACGGGGGTCTCACTCTTGCTCAGGTTGGTTTTGAACTCCTGACCTTGAGCGATCCTCCCACCTCAGCCTCCCAGAGTGCTAGGATTACAGGCATGAGCCACCGCACCCAGACAGATAATATGCTCTTGATGTTAATTTATCAATAGCCCTCATTTGCCAACATTGTAGAGTAAAAGGCAATATGGAAGCGTTAGTTTTACATATCATGCTATCGCATGGAACAAGCCAATCACTTCGTTGAAGGTACCAGTCAAGCTCCTATTCAGAAAAGCCTATTCGAAACTCTCTACAGTCAAAACCCAGGTACCACAGGACAGCAGCAATCAGTGACCAAACCCTCACTGTATGTGATGATATATCCAGCCCCAGATAATGTATCCACATGAGTGAAGTGTGCAGTCATTGCCTGTCAGATTGTACAGAGAGTCATGTGGATCAAGGAAGAGATGGCAATGACAGAGTTAGATACTCGAGAATCAAACCACCACCTCATCCTTCTCCACTGAAGGCCAAATGCAAAGTGACAATTTTAGCCAGAAAGTAGAAACACCGTCATCATCATGAGTCTGAATGTGATTTTCCAATGAATTCTAGCAGTTGTCTTGGGATGGCCAGTGAAGGTAAGGGACAATGGAAGCACATGGTGAGGGAGATGAAAGGGACCTACCTGAGAGCCTGGTTATTGGCCTTGACTATGGGGGTTTCTGATGCTTCACAGAAAGCTCAAGGACCACCACACAGAAAACATAGTGGTCCAGGCCCAAAGGGTGTTTATAAGCTAGGAAGGCCAGGGCTTCTGGAAAGTAGTGATGTTGCTTTCTATTTTAGCCTTGACTAAGTCATATGCTTTTCTGCATCTGATTTAAAAAGGAAAAAAAAAATTTGTGATTTTTCTGCAATTTACAAATAAGTGTTATTTTGGCAATCTAGGACTCAATGTTCATTCTGGAACTGCCTTCAGGCACAGAGCTACATATAAGGCATATCATGAATATTTTCTCTTTTTTTTGTTTTTTTGAGACAGAGTCTTACACTCTGTTGCCCGGGCTAGAGTGCTGTAGCATCAGCCTAGCTCACAGTAACCTCAAACTCCTGGGCTCAAGCAATCCTCCTGCTTCAGCCTCCTGAGTAGCTGGGACTACAGGCATGGGCCACCATGCCCGGCTAATTTTTCTTATATATTTTTAGTTAGCCAATTAATTTCTTTCTATTAGAAATTAGTAGAGACGGGGGTCTCGCTCTTGCTCAGGCTGGTTTCCAACTCTGACCTTGAGCGATCCTCCCGCCTCAGTCTCCCAGAGTGATAGGATTACAGGCGTGAGCCACCACACCCGGCCTATCATGAATATTTTCAAGGTTACACCATCACTTCCATATTTATTTGACAAAACAAAATGTATTTCTACATTGTATATTCCACATGGAAAGAAGTCTTTTACCTGTTATGATTAATTTTTACAAGTAAGTTTTCTAAAAATAAATTGAGCAAATTACTTACATTATAACATAAAGAAAACATCCTTCAATATTTTGCTCAAAATGTCACTGAGAATGTATGGCCAGGTTGATGATTTGGTTGTTGTATGTACAATAAAAAAGCCATAAATGTCCCCAGAGAGGTATTTCCCACGCTTTTATAACACCTCAAGGTAACTAGCCCCAGCTTCTCCCAGCTGGAAGCACATATCCCAGGGGCTCCTGCTGCTCCCGGCCCCACCAGGCATTACTGCCTCACCACACCTGCAACCTAAACCCCGACAAGGGAACTTCTGCTACAGGTGTCCTGGAATATAACTATTAGTAGAAAACATACAGCGTTTGGGCTCTTATAAATTCTTCCAACAGTTTAATATCTGGTGTCTAAATAAGAAGAGCAAAGGAATGATTTCTGGCAGTTTTTAAAAGCTGTCAAGAATTGACAGACTTTCTGATATTTCCATATTCCAGCTTAATTGATAAACTTTAGGGTGGTCCACAGCCAAAGCACATTATATTAATCATAAATATCCCAGGCCTATATCCATGAACTCAAGAAACCACAGGTCCCAGATACAAGGATTTAGATTATGGTATTCAGTCCAATATGGGAAAATGTTCCGAGCAGCAAAGGCAGTCCTGCAATACAAGCAGAAGGGCCAGAGTTGGGGGCAAGTAGGAAAGAGTAATAATCACTTCCACAGGGTATAAAATTCAAATGGAACCCATTTGGAGACAAAGCTACTCCCAAACTTAAAGCCAACACTGGTTGAACAGTAAAGAGGATCTCCCCCAGACAAAGGCTTCACGGGAGATCATTCTAGTCTTTTATCTCTCTACTATCCAAAGTTGTTCAGCTAAAAAACTACAACTTCAAATGAATGAATGAATAAATAAATAAATGCTCCCTCCATCCTCCCTTCTAGGTAGGTGGTCTTATGACATATCTATAAGCAGAGGTGAAGCTGAAGGTCAAAGAGTCATCTTCAAAGCTGGGACAGCCAAAAGGATGAAAGCCACACGCTGGGGATGGCAGAGCAGAAAGAGATAAAGAGCACTTATCTCCAGATGTTTTCTGTGAGAAAAAGAAACCTGTACAGTCACATATCACTTCAATGACAGAAATATTGAGAAATTCATCATGAGATGATTTCATCATTGTAAGAATATCAAGAACATAAGAGTGTACTTACACAAACCTATGTGGTATATAGCCTACTACATACCTAAGCTGTAAGATATAGCCTATTGCTCCTAGGCTACAAACCTGCACAGCATGCTACTATACTGAATACTATAGGCAACCGTAACACAATGGTATGGGTGTATCTAAACAGATCTAAACAGAAAAGGCAATGTGTTACACTACTACATTACAATAACTGCAATGTCACTAGGTAACAGGAATTTTTCAGCTCCATTGTAATCTATAAGACCAGCGTCATGTATGTGACGTCACTGACTGAAATGTTATGCAATGCATGACTGTACTTGGTTAGGCCACAGTGATAAAGGCCCCACCCAACCTATAAGGCCTTCCTCATTCAAAGACCCCCGTTTTCCAACAAGAAATGCATAGCCCTTCCTGGTATAGCTCAGAGTTCTATCTACAGTTTCGTACCACCAATACTTAGAGCAGGAAAAGAAAGGAGTTTCAAGGATATAAAAGGAATGTCTTTGAGGTGTCTGCTGCCTTCTAATTTGTATTGTCATTTGTTGATTGGTTAGCTGGGACTTGGTAGTTTTTCCTTTGAAAAACCATGTTCAGCCTGCTGTGATTTCCATGAGGCTCCATACTCGTCCTTCTACATCTTCTGCCACAGAGCCTCACAGAGAGGTGGCATAGCATAGTGAGGGGAGTGGAGGGGCTGTGGAGTCCAGTGGACCACAGTAAAGAGGATCTCCCCCAGCCAAAGGCTTCACGGGAGATCATTCTGCCTCTTCCTGGTTGCATCTGTTTTCTCATCTTTAAATTGAGAGCAAATTACGAGCTTCATAAAATTATCATGAGGATTAAACAAGAAAAGGCACACAAACAGCTTAACCTAATGTCTGGCACAGGATACATACTCAGCAAAAGTTAGCTATCATTAATTACTATTAATATACTTGAGGCTTTTCAGCCTACTCCCGGAGATAGGATATACACGGTGCCCATAAGTGCTTGGCATTCTAGTTTCATATTATTTTTTTGGATTTCAGTTTGTTAAATGTATCACAAAATACAATTTAACAAGTTCATCCATTAGGGGAAAAAATTTTTTTATGGAACTATGTGTTTTGATTTGGAGTTTAGAAAATATGGTTACCATATGGGGTCTACTCAACAAGTGCTAGAATTTGTCACATAACAATGGCTTTTGCTCAGCATACATTCATCCTGAAATACCTATCCATCCCCCACCTTACATTCATTACAGGAAAATAGCAGTCCACTGTCAAATCAGCAAATGAAGCAGTGAGGAAAAACGGCTATCTGAACATGTCAAGTGCTACATGAACAGATTTCAAGGAAAACAAAGCAATGAAGGTCAGGAGAAAAGCAAGAGTCAGTGTTCATTATGCTGCTGCTACTAGAGCAAAGACCATCAACACACTAAGCTATGACGGCATGAGCTCATCTCACGCCCACACGGCCAGCAGTGGGCACCTGCTGGATTGTTGGCCTTACATGCTTTTTCTGAGACTTGCCCCTTCCCTCCCCGACTCTCATTCACAGGCTGCAGCAGGGTTTGCCCTTTTCCTGCAACATGATCACACTGTGGCCACAAACCCAGAGTGGACAGCTGACCCTGGCTGGACCAACTAAATCCCTTCCCAAGGAATGCCAGAACTAGCACAGGGAGTCCGACATCAATCTCTCCCTGCTTACATAGACTGTAACCTGGAAAATTCAGGAGCAGCTGGCAGCCATGTTCTGCCATGTGGACTAAGAAAGAAACAGAAGAAGCCAGTGTGAGCAAGAGCGAAGAATGAAGCAGACACAGAGAAACCAATGAGCAGCAGGGAGAGGGGACTTCCCAGTTCCCCACAGGCTCCAGTGTTCAGTTCTATTCTTAAGGCCCAAAAGCATCCCTGCCCTTGGATTCTGCAAGATACTTGAGTCTCCTGCCAGGAAATGCCAGTGCTGGTTTCTGTATCAAAGAAATCTAACTAAGAGACTCCATCATTATATATCATTAGGAGACAAACAGATTACAGAGTAAACTCTCTCCCTCACTGTGACCTAACACACAACACAAACCTACGTTGCTCCAGTTTTACCCACTATGTTCTAAGCTGTGAGCTAGAGGCCTCGAGAGACACGGTGATGAGGACCACAGAGCACAAGATAAATAATTTCACCATGAGGCAGTGCTTTAATAAACACATGAAGAGTGTGCTGACGGAATGCAGCTATCAGGAGTTGAGGAGGCAGGAGGAGGAAAAGGAGAAAGGGGGTGGGAAGGAAGAGGAAGAGGCTGTTGTGGCAGGGTGGCCACGTGCAAGCATTGCTAATCCCCAGAGCAGTTTTACAGTGACAAGCTTAGTGTTGCTAAAGCAGAAATGCCCACTGAGATCCACATCAGGGCACATATTAGAGCATGTGCAAATCCTATCAGTTTTCCTTTCACAAAAATCTGAAAACCCACAGTGGGAGGGAGCTTAACTTTTCTCAGCATAGCCTTCTGAACTTTACACGTGTATGTACTATTGACTAAAAAAAACAAAGCTGATTATTCTTTAAATGTAACTGCTAGAATCTGTTTTTACCTGCTATTTTTCATTGAAATATTCAGAACTTTCCCCACTGAAAATGAAGTACCAAATAAGCAATTTTTTTAACCTTTCAACATTATTTCTTTTGTACTATGATTATTTAATTCTCAAATTGTTGTGATCTCCTAGCTAAATTCCATTTTAAGTAACTAAATGTTTCTACCATTTTGATCCCATTCTCTCTGCAAATCCATTCAGGATTTGTCACCAGCATTAATGTCACTTTTCCACCTATAAGCATGGACTACTAGGCAACAAAAACAACAGACAGATCAACTTCTCAAGTAAAAGTTTTGGAAAAGCAGAAATAAGCAATGCTGATGTCGCCAAAAAGCCATTGGGATGGCTAAACAGTAGGAAGGAGAGCTTTATTGGTGATATCAGTTTGCAAACCAGGAAGAGACAGTCTGGGGGCAGATTGGGTTTTATGCCTCACAGGGTTCATACACACTAGAATCATACATATTCAGTAGGTTTTGGGGGAAACCTATACGTGTTATGAAAGGCGTCAAGTGTATGTGCAATGGAGAAATATATATGTTACATACATCCCATGATCACTTTGTGGCAGGGGTTTAGCATTAAAATGAAGTGAAATTTGGCTCTTTATGTCAAAAGGTGAACTACAGGATAAAAAGACAGTTTGTGCACAGTCTCTATAAGCTGGCTGAAACTGGCTTGAGGTCTATACTTACTTACCAGGAAAGTGTCCTTATAAAGCCAGTCCTCTGTCCAAGGAGTTGTAGTAGTCTGGGTTGTAAATCAGAGTTAGGAAGTATCTAACAATTTCCCTGATAGTTCCTATTGTTAGGGAGCTTACCAAAGGTATGGTTTTTCTTGTACCCTTAGGAATTTAGGAAGGTGCCATGGCAGCCTAGCCTGGAACCCTCGGCCCATTGGTAACTTTTATTTCTTTAACCTTAGAGTCCATCTTAGTTAATAAACGGGCATCTATTTTGGCCTCTCGGATCACACTAGGTACTGAAAATACTGACTGGGCAGCATTCCCCAAAGGACAAACTTGATATTTGTGCAATGTAATTATTGTTTATTGCTTCAAGCCTTCACGCTCAAGTTTAGTCCTTTGGGTTCAAGAATGAAATTTCTCAGTAATCATTTCAAGAACGGCAAAGGGGCCTAGTCTAAAATGCAAAAGCTTCAATTATAGGCAAAGACACTTAGAAAAGTGTCTATGACCATTGGAAACTACTGAGAATGCAGTAATATTAGGAATCAACCTTTTGTTCACTTATTAATAATAAACAACTTGGTATATAGTGTATAGTTCTTCTGGATCCAATACTGATACTGATCTATACTTCCATTAATTTAATAATTATAAATTATTAAAGAGTAAGAAATAACATTTTTAAAAAGAAAAAAAAACAAAAACTAAAATGAGGTAAGGGGCAGACCACACCCTGGAGAAATATGATCTACCTACAGACAAACCCACACATGCCTCAGGAGCCTCAAGTGTGTTTGTTTGGGCCTCTTCTTCTCCCTCTACTACTTTAAACTGGGAAATTAAATAATTCAAATTTAAAATAATTCAAACGTAAAGCTGTTGGAATATTATAAATTATTCTGAGCCTTGAGAGAAATGTGGCTATGCAGTCTGAGTCATGTGGTATGCAGATGCAACTTCTGCCATTTTTCCTATAAATAATGAAGAAGACTAAGTGCACCAGAGATAAGACAACCTCAGGTCATTGTCCTTCTTCATGGAGTAATAAAGTAATCTTCCTGGATTGTAGCAATCAAATAGCTATGGTGTATGCACTGGTCTTGTATGGAAAAGGCAGTACTCCTGCTGGAACTTCTCTGTCTCTGCCTACATATGTGAAACCGTATCTTCTTGACTTTGGAACATCAGCCACATTAATTTGGAGTCAGTGTTTCCGGGTGGCTATCCTCAAGCTTTGTGCTCAAATAAACTCCATACTTAATCATATTTTCTGAATCTCATTATTTAAGGTTGACACAACCTTTTCAGACTGAGTGAACTTTACTTTCTCAACCTTTGTCCTATCTTATCCATATAAAGATCAAAGATCTATACTCTACACAACTGATATGACAGAAATTTCCCAAATGGAAGCTCAACAAGAAAAATAAGTCAGAAAAGTCACACTGCAACCAAGTTCCAAACCAACTTAAAACAAACAGCATGGTAATTCAGCTAACTACATATTCAGATTAAGCATAACTAACCTCCCTCATTTAATTTTACCTTCTGGAGAAAAATTATGCATTCTTCAAAACTTAACAACCTAAGCTTTGAAATATAAGGAGAATTCATTAAACCATTCAAATACAAATTCAAAAATATTCCAAAAATCAAAATATTAATGTACTGAAATAAATTAGCCATTCCCAACACCTCTTCTCTCCCAATGAACATTACAACAGATTACTGAGATTCTAACAGCAAATAATGGAAACTGATTCTGGGAAAATATTAATCCAGACAAATAAAATAAAAAGCAATAATGTAATTTTAAGTTTATCTAGAATTAGAATTTAAATGTATTTAAATATGAAGTAGCAGAACAAAGAGTCATACCCAGACTTTCCTGACTCCAGGTCCCTGGCCCCCAAAAAATGCCTCCAGAGAGGGAACTGAGAGAGATAAATGACAATCCTAATTTACCAATATCCACCTTCATTTATATATTTACTGTGTACATCAGGATCTATTATAAAAGGTGTCTTAATTTTTCATGTATTGCTTTTCTCCCCCTGCCTCCACCTCAGTTTTTAGAAACATGGGCTTTCTGGTTATCTTTCGATTTCCTCTTTTCTTCTTCTTCTTCCAAATAACATAAAAGCTCTACCTACTTACTCGATTTCTAAAAGGGGAAGTCTTTCAGATTTTATTTCGGTTTTTTTTTTTTTAGAAACAGGTTCTCACTCTGTTACCTGGGCTAAGGTGCAGTGGTGCGATCATAGCTCACTGCAACCTCAAACTCCTGGGCTCAAGAGATCCTCCTGCCTCAGCCTCCCAAGTGGCTGGGACGACAGGCATGAGCTACTGTGCCCAGACGCCTTTTGGATTTTAGAATACTCCTCTCTGGGTCTCAAGTGCTGTTTTTCCACCATTAGGCAGCCCAGGCAGTGTGGCCTTCGCCTTTCATGAGCGGGTTCAGATGACCTTAGCCAAAGCAGGCAGAGCAGGAACAAGGAGTCTGCAGGATGGAATTTCAAGGCTTGGTACAGCTACATCTTCCCATGTGTCAAGAGAAGCTGGCAATCTGGATTTTTATGTGAAATCCATGTTTATACCTTGCCTACAAATCGAAAACTTTTAAAAACAGTATGTGGACGACCCAAAATCTGTCGAAGGGTGATCCCTGTCCGCTAATGGCCAGTTTATAATGCCCAGGCTTCCAGCTGAGAATAGTTTAGTTAGAGCTTTATCCCTCCCTAAATTTATTCCCTATGGAAAACATGGAAGATATAGCCCCTGCCCTCCAGTGGGGACAATGGACACACCATTTTAGGATAAGATACCAAATGAAGAGACAGAGAAGCCCGTGAAGGAGAGCACAGAGCCCACCCACCACGGGCCCCTCCTGACCACTGGCTGTCACAGAGCAAGTTGGGGAAGTCATGATAAAAAGGTGAGAGAGATAATCTTAATTTTACATATCCAGAGAAGAGAAAAAGGAGCTCAGAACTATATGAAAACAAACAAAAAGTTCAAAAGCCCAATCTGTGTCTATCCAAGGTGACTCAAGCCTTAACGGAACCATGCAATAGAAAAAGCTCACCTACACTGAGGCATGCTGGCATCACAAACAAAAAATAAAACAAACTTTTCTGAGCATCATCTATGCTTTAAGTACCGCAGGTGCTGTAGGAAGATCATCTGATGTAAACCTCCCAACAACCCTCGGAGGAATCCTCATTCCCAATTTGCAGATGTGGAAACTGAGACTATGAAATCCTAAAGTTTGGGAAAGAGCCAGTATCTGGAGCCAAATTATTCCTTTCCCATGAACTCTCTGACCTGGACAGAAAGATGAGGGCTAATATTACAGATCTATGATGGCAGGCAATAAAGAAAAACTCACTAGCTACAATAATTAAACGTGGAGAACTGATATCAAAAGAAGGAAAAACCCCTAAAATACAACAGAAGCCATAGGAGGCCCTATCGATTATGAGAATTTAATTTTGTGATAAAGATAATGTCACAAATAAATACAAAAGAAAACATAAGCACCATTCAATAAGTAATGCTAAAATAATTAACAGCAAATTTTAGAAAAAATAATTTATACTCCCCAATTTGTGCCATCTAATCAAATACATTCCAAACAAATAAGTTATTTTTTCATCAAATTATATAGCTAAAAAGAAAAATGAACACTCAGTGGATGTCTGGGGAAAGAATTACTTTCAAAAGTTAGGAGTGATGTAAGAAATTTCAATTATTAAAAAAAGGATAGGCCAGGAGCGGTGGCTCACACCTGTAATCTCAGCCTTTTGGGAGGCTGAGGCAGCAGGCTCACTTGAGACCATCAGGAGTTCAAGACCAACCTGGACAACATAGTGAAACCTTGTCTACATAAGAAAATAAAAAAACATTAGCTGAGCTTGTTGGTGCATGCCTGTAGTCCCAGCTGCTTGGGAGGCTGAAACAAAAGGATCACTTGAGCCAGGAGGCTGAGGTTACAGTGAGCTATGATCATTCCGCTGCACTCCAGCCTGGGTGACAAAGCAAAATTCTGTCTCTTAAGAAGGAAAAAAAAAAAAAAAACAGAATAGCTTTATTTTTTTATTTATTTATAAATAAATAAAAGTACTGGAGAGCACCAGCAGGTCTCGAATCACCTCCACAAAGAAGTTGGAAGCCGATGTTTTACCAAAGGAACCACTGAGCTAGAGCCAGCCCCAATAGCTAAATTTAAAAGTAAATGTTTTCTATGTAAAATAAAAAGGCAAACCCCAAAATGCAAGATATATATCTGGATATATATATTAATAACAAGCATGGGAATAATATTCTTACTGTACCTATAGAATATATGTACAAGAAATTGCTAAGAACTAAGATAATTTGACGGAGAAATGGACAAAAACAGGAACAATTTACACAGACAAAAATATGTAAACAAGAAAACAGAAAAATATTCACTAATCAGTTAAAAATACAAATTAAACATCAATGAAGTGCTGCTATTTACCAAGCAAATTATGAAGAAGACTTAAAAAATAATAATATCCATGGCTGGTCACGTGTGGCAAAATTAATATTTTCATATGTCATACATCACCATAAATATTTTAAAATGGCACAAACCTTTTAGAAAGCAATAGGGCAATCTTCTTCTTACAATATTTCCTAAAGAAATAATCAAAAACTTCAGCTATTCAGGGCCAGGAGGACACCTACATACACAACAATGTTCATCATAACATTTATAAAAGTGAAAATAATCTAAATAGCCAACAATAGGGAATGGATAAATTATGATGTATCCGCTAGATTACCAGTATCTTGAGAGCAGGATATGCCTTGCTCATGATGGGAAACCCAGGGCCAAGTACATATAGTACAAGAATCAAATAAATATAAACAAATACTGAAGGAAAGGAAAAATATACAGCCACTTAAAATGATGGTTAAAGACTAGATAGCTGCTGGCACGATTTTAAGTGAGGGCAAGAATATAAAAGTGTATGATTGTAATCATATTTTTAAAAACTACATCAGAAAAACTGCCTGAAGAAAATATATATAAAACACTAAGTCATTGTGCTAAGAGGTTTATGTGCAGTTATTCTTTATTACAGTTGTATTATCTTTATTTAAAATGTAAACATACTCCAGAAGGATTATTATTATGATTACTTAAAATTTAAATTGATTCTTAGAAATTAGAGGAAAAATAACAAATTTAATAATTAATGGAAAATGCATAAAATCCCCAAGTAGCTCCACATTATAAGAAAATTGCCCAGCTAAAAAGAAAAACAGTCATAGTCATACAGAGAGGTTAGCAACTGACATTCATAATTTAGATGAGATGCATCATTTCTGAGTCCTGACTCAGTAATAAACGAACATATCACAGAAAGCCAAAAATGCAGCCACTCAAACAACTGCTCAATTTGCTGCACTCCTAGTTCTTTCTGAACTCCCTCTGGCTCTGGGCTGAAAGACTTAGAATATTTATCTATAATCACTGTGGGAATTTCAGAAAGGCAGGACACGAGAGGGGTGGGAGTAGTGTAGGTGAGGTGTAGGTCCCTGAATTGAATTGCATTTCCACCTTCTAGAAAACCAAAACTACAAAAAGAGAAAAAAGGAGGGTACAAAACTTCAACAGTTCTTCTAAAGCACTGTAGTAACTCAAACTGTTGCTTGCAACCCTTCAGGGAGTTGGGAAACTAATCAAAAGGGTCACAACCAGGATTTTATAAGGGTGACAAGAGAACAGAAAATATCAAATATCAGTGTGCATGTTGCATTAAAAGGATATCTATCATTTCATAAAATCTTTCTTTCAGTTATGTATATGTGTATATGTAAGAGTATGTGAGTCTTGGGTAGCATTGCTAAATATATTTTTTATTGTGATTTGTGGTCAAAAAAGTTTCCAAAGTATTACTCTAGACAACCCAGGCCCTGATGTGGTTGTCAGCGAACCACCCGGTGCTAAACTGTTCAGTATTTGAAATTACAGGATTCAGCTAGAAGTAGGAATGTAGTATATCCAGTTCAACTGGGCATTAGGTGCTGATACAAAACAAAAACTTCTTTAATATTTCATCCAGGAATAAATAACCGCTGCCGTCCAAAGGCTCAGGGAAAGCATCGTTTTACAGTTGACAGTGCTGACAGTTTCACACAAGCGTGCTGCTTTTTCCCCAATGCACATTTTCCTCCACTTAAGATTTTAGGATGATATGGTTGCAGAGACTGTACGCTTACATAGTCGCTGTGCGGGCACATCACAGTACCAGAATCATAGCTAGGAAATCCAACCTGCTCCTTTTCCAGATGGAGAAACTGAGGCTTAGAGAGATAAAATGCCCTAGGAAATGCCAAGGTCAATGCAGAAGAAAGCTAAGACTCCCAGTCCCAGATCTTTGACAAAAATTCTTAAATTGAAGGTACACTAGAGCACAAAGCAGCAATCCCTGCCAAGAGACAAGTAGATCTTTTTCCTTTTTTGGTCTTATTGGTTAGTTTCTTATACTTCTGAATTAATTTTTACTAATGACTAAATGAAGCATTTGGATGAAGAGGCCCCCGCCCTTTAAAAAAAGGAGGTAATGAGACTGCATGCTGAAGTTGCACAAAGGAAGAAAGAGATTTTTTTTTCATTGTTAGGGAATTTCTAGGTTAATTGTGGCACTCTCCTTGGGAGACCTGTTCACATAAAAATAAGCAAGTGTTGCCTCCTTTTGAATTCTTTCTATTCTGACACTAGTTTAGAAGAAAAGCTTGGGCTTGATGGCCATTGTCTTCTCAGGTAAGTATATACCAGATGTTATTTAGTTTAGTGTTACAGATAACAACAGATCGCTACATGCAAGTCTTAAATCACAATTTATTGATTGATTTCTAAATGCCACAAAGGGTTTTAATTTCCCCTATACTGTTACTTTTAATGACATCAAGATGATTTTCAATAACAAACAGAAAAAAAAGTCTCTCTCTAAAAGCAAAACGCAAAGTAAAAACAGATAGGCAGGGAAAGTTGTTGTACAAGTAAAGAGTCAAGTTTCCTTTTTAAAAGTTTTGATTTTGTTTGGAAAATATCATCTCCCTAAAGTTTCTGCTGGCTACTTACATCCTATGATTTTTTCTTATTTTTTCTTTTCCAAAGTAAGTTTCTTAACACTTGAGGGATCACACAAGCTGGTCAGGATTTCATGATCTGAGAATCACTCATTTTAGGAGTGTCAGAATTGCCACCTTAACATTTTCCATAGTGTTGCAATATCCAGATGAATGCACGCTGATTAAGACCTATGAGTTCCTAGACAGAATCTGGTTTAACAATATAAAAGTAGGAAATTCATAACCATCAGGAGCTTTGGGGTCAACTGAAGCCAAACCTCCTCTAGTGAGCCTCCTTCGACAAGCTTTCCAAAAGTGATCTTTCCTCAAAAAGTCAGTCTGTTACTGACCTTTAAGAGACACAGAAGCAGCCTGTTTCCAGACAGATTTCACTGGCATGAAGACTGCTTCTTGTTCCGAATTCAGACTAAAGGTCTAATTTTCAACAATTACACAGGATAAATTCCCTCTTTGGGGCCTTGAAACCAGCAATTGTTACTAACAACTGATAAGTCTCAAGTGCATAGTTGAAAATTTATTAATTTTATGCCATTAAATAGAAATTTCACAGACTCAAAAATTAGATGGATTTTTAGATGGATTCTAATTTTGCCGACTTCAGAGACCTCACTCCATCACTCTAAGACGTCCTTAATTTTTAGAACTCTGCTTGCACTGTAAGAAACACTTTGATTTGCACTTCTTAAAACAAAATTTATGCAAATTTATAAAATACACAGCACATAAAAACTCTATCGGGAGCTCAACTGAACTGAGCCAAGGTCTAATAATTATTAGTGAAACTAATGGTTGAAGCAGAGAACTGAAATAGTGCAATTTCACAATGAAAAGAACTAATCATAAATGAACCAGTACTATGAGGACTTGTAAGATGAAATGAAATTTTAACATATCTTTTCAAGAAATAGTCAAGTAGTCATGGAATCATAGTAGTTCAAAGTTGGTAAAAAGGCCTTCTAGATAGAGAAAAAAAATCCAGCTCCTCTCTTGTACCAGCCCATTCCCACCACCATCCCATGTTGTATTGTCACCCTGGCCTAAACTAAATAGCTTTGCTCATGGAAACTCACAACATCCTCAGGTCTATTCCCATTCAAATAGGTGATCACCAGACAATACTTAATTGATACAAGGAACATGTAGTGCACATCTGTTTCCAGGGGTGGGGAACCTGAGGCTTTGGGGTCACATGTGGCCTTCTGGATCCTTGAGTACAGCCTTTTGACCGAATCCAAATTTTACAGAACAAAGCAGAGGGTATCTCCTTATATTCACATAAAAATCTAACCCTCTTTTGCCAAGTGCATGGGTTCTGCCCTCAAGGCTTACAGAGAACACAGCTATGTTGCACAAATTGGTCCTGAATAAAGTCAGAGTATAAGAAGGCAGTTCCCCACACCCGCTCCACAGTGCCTTCGTCCCCTACAGTTCTCTCTCCTACATCCTCCTCCTCCACATCCAACCACCACACAGGTCTTTTGATCCAGAAAAAGAGCCCCAAATCCTTTCACCCAGAGGTTTCAGTAATTTTTGCTATCACAGTTACCCCACTGGAGACACTAACTTCCAGATTCCTCAAAGTGTGAAGACACTTAAAGCTGAGTTCTAAACATTCTAGTGCTTCTCAATGAATGAGAGTTTTCTTTCCCCCCTCGACCTAGAAAGCCCTTTCCTCCACCCTAGCTTTTTCACATGAACTCCTACTTACCCTGCAAGACTCATGTGGAAAAGAGACTAATGGTCTTCTTCGACCACCACAAGCACAGGAAATCCTTTGGCAACCCCAGCGGTACCTGTCTTCACTCTGAGCTGACTCCTGGGTAGGGAACAATTTCCTATAACTGCCTAATAGAAACTACCTAGTTACTGAAACTCTCTGTATAAATGCTAAGATTGTTGACCTCTGTTAAGATATGCATATAAAGAACTTACTAAGATAAAGGTCTGGATGGCA
>CAUYRT010031661.1:0-20225 GCA_963574885.1 Lepilemur ruficaudatus
TGGTGGCGCATGCCTGTAGTCCCAGCTACTTGGGAGGCTGAGGCAGGAGGATTGCTTGAGCCCAGGAGTTTGAGGTTGCTGTGAGCTAGGCTGACGCCACAGCACTCTAGCCTGGACAACAGAGTGAGACTCTGTCTCAAAAAAAAAAAAAAAAAAAAGGGCAACTGTTTAAATCGTCCCGTCTGCGGATGAAGAAACTGAGACTCAGAGAGAAATGTAAGCTGTCTGAGGCCTCAGGGCTGGGAAATGCTAGAGCCACAGCTCTCTTCTCCTTGCCTCTGCCCCACTGTGCCCTTCCTCCAGGAAGCCAGCACAGGTATGTCAGCCCTGGAGAAGCTGGGAACTTATGCTCTCTGAGAACTCCTGAGAGGAGAGAGGGCTCCTGTCACCACGGGAGGGGCAAAGATGAATTAAACACAGTCTCCGCCCTCAAGGAGCTGCCAGGCAGGAGCAGCATCTATCCCTACATAGAGGATCCAGAAAGCCTCCAGGGAGGGGTGTCATCTGGGTTCCCAGTACACGATTGATTCATTGATTTAAAAAAAGGTCACAAGAAATGGTGACCACACAATCTGAATTTTTAAAGACAAATCCAAGTTTCAAATATTCTGTCCCATTGTTGTAATAGAGTATCAAGTGCCCCAAAGAATCCAATACTGTGGCACTTAAATGACTTCTCACAGCCAGACGGGTCACAAAAATCTGTTACTCCATAGTCTTAAGCTTGACCTGGGGAAATAAAGTCCCTATTATGCTGGGCACACAGAGGCCAGCGTCATGGGTGTGTGCACGTCCATACAGTCACAAACGCTAGCCAAGGCAAAGGTCACCACTCTCAGGCTATTAGATGATTTGGTGGCTTGAGTTAGTGCCACCTCCCTTTTCCAGCAAGGGTCCTAACACCAGTGCTGGGCACTGTGGGGTCTGTTGGGGCCTTTTGAATCCTCAGAAAAAATACACTCTTGCCTTGCAAGTTTCTTTTCAGCCTGAAGGGCAAGGCTGGTCTAAGTGACATCAGAGTTGCAGCTACGGTGTCTGTGTCCAGGGCTGCTGTCCTCAGATGCAGCGGCTTTGCCCCCTCAGCATCTTGCTGCAGACCTGTCTTGCACATGAACTCCTGCCAGGACTTTTGGTTTCTGAGAGCAGAAATGAATCCTGCCCGTTCCCTCTGATTCCCTCCACACTCGCACTCCTCCTCCCCTGCCTCCTTCTTTCCTTACTTCTCCCACCCTGGTGGGAGATGGCCCCCCGGTCCCTGGCTCTGTGGGAAGGAGGAAAGGGAAGAACGGAAGGGATAGGGGGGTAGGAAGGAAGTTGCCACTCCATTTTCAGGGCTGGGTGACTACTCACAGTTGTGCAAATTGTGCACTGCACAACTCTAGAAGATGCAGTCCCCTGGACACCACCAAAATGTACACAGTTACTAGTGCACTTTTCAGGCAGATGGCAGTAAAGTGTCCTAAGCAGAAATAGTCTGAAACTCTCCAAGTGGGATGAGAGGACGGAGTGCCTTTCAGTTGTGATCTCCCAGAAGCCCCAAGCTAGACCTTGTCCTGCTAGCCACCTCACCCTCAGTTTTTGTGCTCTAAGCCACTTGTTTCTCTTTGCTCAACTTGCCAGCTGACCTAGAGCCCCAGTGAGAGATTTTGGCAATCATCTGTAAGACCACATGTGGACCCCAAGCAGGTCTTTTCCATTCTGCACCTCAGTTTCCCCATGTGTAATATGTAGTGTGGACAAATAGTCTCTAAGGGGCCATCCAGATTTACCATCTGAGTTTGTGCTGAGGGTCCCTGGGGGGCAGATGATTAGAGTTGGGTTCAGGCCTCAGGTCCCCTTTACTCTGAAGGAGGGAGGTTGTTTGTTGTCACTTCCCTGACTGAGAGCAGGGCTCACAGAGGATTCTTTTGTTGGAGAAAGATGGTGGGCACTCCATGAAGTGGTCCAGAGGGGCAGGTTCCCTAACCTCTCTAAACCTCAATTTGCTCCCCCATGAAATGGGGGTGATGATACTCACCGTGCCGGTGGCTGTGAGGATTGAAGGGCGTACTATACCCACCTGTGCTGGCATGGAGGAGGCCTCAGAGAGGGATGGAGGAGAGGGGTCAGGGCCCGTGGGGCACAGTGGCCACTGCCTGAGCCCAGACTCCAGGGCAGGAAACCTACCTGGTTTCCTCTGGGCCTGACAGGCCACTCCTCCTACCTCTCCTGCCCTGTCCTTCCTCCCCCCAAAGCCCTCCACCCTGTGGCTTCCCCTCTCCCTCTTAGTATGACCACACCTCTGGGAGGATGCCAGGGCCTGCCCAGCTCCATGGGACCCCAAAGAGCCTAGACCCCTCAGCCTGGCATGCAAGGCCTCCCCATCTGCCTGCGACAATCTCAGCCCTATCCCCAGCCCTCCCCAGCCACCTTGAGCCACTTGACGCCCCCAAACAAGCCATGCACTGTCTCACCTCCATGCCTTTGCCTGTGCTGAATTCCTTTGTGCCACATGTCACATGCCCTTCCTTTTCCCCTGCCTTAAGTTAAATCCTGCTCATTGTTTAGGACCCAGCTCAAATGTCACCTTCTCTAGGAAGCCTTTCCCTGGCCTTCCAGTAAAGAAAATAATCACTCTTCCTGTTGGCTCCCTCGGCCCAGGACTCACAGTCCAGTCAGGAGTCCCAAGAAGCTGAATGCCTTATGTAGAACATAGAGGTGAATCCTCTCTACCTTGGGGGGCAGGGAGGTTGAAAGAATCCAGTAAAATGGGACATGTAAGGCGTGGGGCACACAGTTAGTGCCCAATAGTTGCAGCCACCCAACCCTGCTGGAGTGGGAGGCGTGAGCCAGGCACCGTTTCTCTCTTCTACTCTGGTTCTTTCTGGAGAGCCAGCGCACAGCTCATTGGGCGCTCGACAGTGATTGACAGGTCCCAAGCCCAATGACCGACCCAGGCCAATGACGGCTCTGGAGCAGGTGGTCGGCCCATTCCTCTCCCGGGGCCTCTACCTGTGAGAGTCGGAGTCCAGGAGTCTTCCTGGGAGACAGGCCTGATTTCCACACTCAGCCTTGTGTCAGCCTGTGGGGCCCGACTGCCCCGCTGATGACTCAAGTCTCCTCCCCACCCTTCCCCTGCAGGAAGAGGCCCTGTCATAATCGCAGTTGTACCACATAAAAATAGCTTCAGTTCACAGATACATGAGCACAGCCCCTGACACTGAGGGAAGAAGAAGGCCATTTCCCCGTGTGCATTCCCCTTGGCTCCTCTTCAAGAGCCGATCCTCTGGGGTGGGTCCCACCACTTCTCAGCAATAGCTTCGTCAGCTGCTTCCTCCCCAGCTTTGGTGCTGAAGATTTCTTACCGCTTTGCAGCCAGCTTCTCACATTTTCTCATTTGGCCCTCACACCACAGATGCGAGGCGACCGAGGTTATCGCATCCATTCTGCAGGTGCAGAAACCCAGGCCAGGAGAGGGGAGGTGACTTGCCTAAGATCACACAGTGAGACCGTGGTAGGGCTGAGTGGGGGCCCTGACTCCTCCCAGCGTGTTCTTTTTGCACCAATTGCATGCCTCCTCCTTGGAAATTGCTATGGCCTCAGCCAGGGCACCAAGAAAAAGGAGAGGAGAGAAAGGCTGGAGGGAGCACTGCTGTGAGGGGCAGGACATTCAGGCAACAAACATTTGTTGAGCTCCTACCATGTGTCAGGCACCGTACTGGGCCCTGGGGAGACAGTAGAGACCAAAAAACAGGCCCACTTCCTGCCCTCATGGAGCTTACAATTTAACAGAATGAGAGCGAATGTTCATTGAGCATTTTCTTTTCTTTTCTTTTCTTTTCTTTTTTTTTTTTTTTTTTGAGACAGAGTCTCTCTCTGTTGCCCCAGCTAGAGTGCCATGGCGTCAGCCTAGCTCACAGCAACCTCAAACTCCTGAGCTCAAGCGATCCTCCTGCCTCAGCCTCCCGAGTAGCTGGGACTACAGGCATGCGCCACCATGCCCGGCTAATTTTTTTCTATATATTTTTAGTTGGCCAATTAATTTGTTTCTATTTTTAGTAGAGACGGGGTCTCGCTCTTGCTCAGGCTGGTTTCGAACTCCTGACCTTGAGCGATCTACCTGCCTCGGCCTCCCAAATTGCTAGGATTACAGGTGTGAGCCACTGCACCCTGCCAGCATTTTCTTTATACTAGGTGATTTGTTAGCATTTTTACATGGGTTATATCATTTAATTCTCACCAATATCCCCATAAGGTAGCATAGTGGACATTTGTCATTTGTGTTAGCCTCTCAAAATCTGAAAGCCCTTCCTATGTGTTCTCCACTCAAGAGGAAGAGCCCAGCTTCTACTTCCAAGACTAAATATGCCAGATACTCCCTCTTCCAGCCTTTCTTGCTGCCAAGGCTGGGTATGTGACCAGGCTCGGCCAATCAGGACAACCACCCTAGCTGTGTGTTGAAGTAGTGACCATTCAGATCCATCATGACAGTCAGTAAAGGCAGTAACAACAGCAGCCACATGTGGCTTCCAGAGGCAGCAGGGTCCCTCATTCACTGCTGGTAGAGCCAGTGTCTCTGGTCACTGACGGTAGCCAGTGTTGTCCCTCTAGCTTTGCAGTGAGATGCTGAGCATTGATTTTTAGCTAGTGGACAGAGGAAAAAAGTCCTGCCGAGCCTATAGGTTGAGGTGGCTGGGATGGGAAGAACCTGGAAATGGCAGGGAGTCTGGGATGGAGGTCAGACTTTCTCTGGGGCCTTCCAGCCTGAACCTTGTGTCCTGGGCTGGGGAGGAGGTGGGCACTGGTAGTCTCAGAAGCCCCTGCGTAGTGGCTGCATAATCATCTGTGCCTGAAACCTGAATCCCTCGAGAGCCTCTGTCCACTCTCAGGCCAGCTCTTCTCCCACCCTCCTCTCCATCAGGCCTGCTTCTAGCCCCATGGTCTCTGCTCAGACACCTGGACACCTGTGACAGCTCCTCTGTGGATCCATACACTGCCATCCTTCATCCTGGAGTCAAAGTGAGCCTCTGGATAGCAGAACTGATGGAGCCACACCCCTCCTTAAGCACCTTCCATGACATCCTGACACCCAAAGCCCTTCTAGCCCCTCCAACCTGCATGTCAATCCCCCAGCCCTGTGCTAGAGCTCTGGGCAGTCACCCCTACTCTGTCGCCACCTTGCCTGCCCTGCCCCTCGCACCTGCTTGCTCTGCTTCTGCTCATACTGCCCCCCCTGCCAGGAATGCCCTTTCCTGTCCGCTCCACTCTTTTCTCTCTAGTAAACTCTCATTCATTCCTAAAGCTGCATCAAATGCCAACATGTCTGCCAAGCTTCCCTCACCCCCGCCCCAGGCTCCCAGTAATATTGTTTCCTTTATTTTGTCCGTGGAAGGCTCTGTGGCATTTCATGTGTGTGAGGTGCTGCTGCTTGGATAAGCTACTCTGGCGTGAAGAAAGGTGTGCCTCTGGGACGAGGACCTGAGCTCTGGATCAAGGACCTGAGCTCTGGATCAAACAGACCTGGGTTCAAACGTAGGCTTTGCCATTTACAAAATAGGTTACTATGGGCAGTTAACCCCTCTGAGGCCCCGTTTCTTCTGCGGCAAAGTGGGACTGTTAGCCTCCCTTGTCAGGGTGTGGGGAGGATCAAATGAGGTAACATGGGAAGAAGCCCAGCACAGTGCCTGGCACAGAGCAGTGTACAAGTGTCATCTTCCTTCTGCATCACGCTGAGTGTCCCTCGCTGGGCCCCAATGACAAACTCATGGTTTCGCTATCAACCTGCCCTGCTGGACCTGGAGCAGCCCCTCCAGGCCTAGGGCTGATAGGCTTCGGCCACGGGGCCCAGCCTGGGGCGTGGGGGCCTTTGCCACCACCCATTGAACCCCTAGGGTGTATCCACCCAGGAGACATACGGTCTTACGTCCTCCCCTTTAAATCCATCCTCTGCTATCAAAATGTAAAGCAGGTCAGAGGGCACAAGGTGGGAGCCTCCCACTGGGCATCTCCTGGCACCAGAGAGAAGTGCACAGGTGTGTTCCCATCTGGGTGCCTGAATGCCTAGGAGTACAGGCAGGTGCTCTGTGTGTGTATGTGCAGCTGTGATGAGCAGGTGGCTCTGTGTGCGCATATGGCTGTGTACAAACTTGGGCTTGTGTATCATAGTCCAGTTTCTGTTGCTTATTTATAATAGAAACCTAAAACTGGGTAATTTATTTTAAAAAGGAAATTATTTCTTACAGTTATGGAGGCTGAGAAGTCTAAGGTTGAAGGGCCACATCTCATGAGAGCCTTCTTGCTGGTGGGGCCTCTCTGCAGAGCCCCAAGGCATCTTGGGCATCTTGCAAGGCATCTTGCAGGGCATCACATAGCAAGGGGCCTGGGTGAGCTAGCTCAGGTCTCTCTTCCTCTTCCTATAAAGCCACCAGTCCCACTCCCATGATAACTCATTCATCCATTAACCCATTTAATCCATTAATCCACAAAGGGATTAATCCATTCATGAGGGCAGAGCCGTCATGAGCCAATCACCTCTTAAAGGCCCCACCTTTCAATACTGCCACATTGGGAACTAAGTTTCTTTTATTTTTTGCCCTAAGGAACTAAGGGACTAAGTTTCAACGTGAGTTTCAGAGGGGACAAACATTCAAACCATAGTAGTGTGTGTGTGTCTGTGTGTGTTTAGCTGCTGTGGTTGTCAACTCAGAGTGAAAAAGCCCACACTTCCTGTTAGAATCAATTAGAGCATTTTTTATAGAAGCCCGAGATCTCCCTGGGAGGGTCATCAGAGCTGGGGGAGGAGAGGTAGGAAGGCAGGGCAGGAGGATGTCTCCCTGAGCAGTGCTGGAAGTGGAGGTAGAGACTCCAGCTTCTTGTCCCACTGTGGTGGTGCCAAGTCAATGCATGACCTAAACAAGTCACCATACCTCTCTGGGCCTCAGTTTCCCTTTCCGTAAAAGGGGATCGTACCCGGCAGGTACATGGGGAGGGGAAGCCAGACATGGTGGCATGGATGTGTAGTCCCAGCTATTAGGGAGGCTGAGGCAGAGGATTGCTTGAGCCCAAGAGTTTTATGTTGCAGTGAGCTATGATGACACTGCTGTACTCTAGCTTGGGCAACAGAGTGAGACCCTGTCTCAAAGAAAGAACGTAAGAAAAGTCTCTAATGAATATGCAAAGAATAAAACAAATAGGAAAAACCAACTTGTAAGAAGCAGAGGAAGTGTAAGGAGAAGAAAGCATCAATTAAAAAACCACAATAAATATTCTTAAGAAATAAGGGAAAGTTTTTAATCCAGCAAACAAGAACAGACTGCTATAAAAAAAGAACATTTAGAAAATTTAAAAGGAAATTAAAACTAAGAAAATAGAAATAAAAGGCTCAATAGTTGGATGATAAAATTAAAGAAATAATCCAGATACTAGAACAAAAAGACAGAGTTGGAAAATAGAACAGAAAGGATAAGAAAATTAGAGAGTTTTCCCTGGAAGTACAAAATCCAAATAGTATGACTTCCAGGAAAAAAAAAGAGAGAAAATGAAGAGAATTAAATCATCAATTAAATTTTTAAAAATTTCCCATAACTAAATAATGTAAATTTCTCAGTTGAAGGGGTCCACCTAACACCCAACACAAGGAGTGAAAACAGACCCAGATGAGGCATGTCATCATGAAATTTCATAACAGTAAGTGAAAAGAGAAGATTCTACCAACTTCTAAAAAAATATAAATTTCATCTATAATCAGTATGGTAATTGACTTGTCAATAACATCACTGAAGGCTGAAAAACAAACAATTAAGCAATGCCTCAAAAATTTTGAGGGAAAATTATTTCCAACCTGAAATTCTATTTCCAGGCAAAGTCTCATTTGAATATGAGGGCAGAATAATTTTTTTTAGACACTAAAGAACAAAAAGTAAATATATAAATATTAATATTTTCCACATGCCCTTTTTCAGGAAGCTACTGAAGGATGAATTCCACCAAAACAAGAAAATAAACCAAGAAAGAATACATAGGATCCAGAAAACAAGGGAGCCAATACAAGAGAGTAAGCAAAATGCTTAGGATGGTGGTGAAGAGAAATCATAATGCAAGAGCTATACAGCAAGCCCAAGAAACAGCTAGTCTATATTGAGGCAGGATAGAACTCTCTAGAAAAGACTTGTTCTAGAAGATGAAACTGATAAAATACTTAATGTATCTAAACATATTTAAAAGAGATTTATACAACTAGGGGAGAGTGGGGATAAATTAGAAAACTAAGCAAACAAAACAAAGAAAAAGAGAAAACTAACTTCATGAAAAACAAAAGGCTGTACATGGAAAGAAAAGTATTCACAATATAAACACGGCTTATGTAAATAAGTTTACATGGTCATAATCATGTACTCACTGAATATTAGTGGAATGAAGGACAGAAAGTGCATATGTATGTTGTGAGAGTGGGGTGAAAGAGAGTAAAATCCTCCCTTTCCATAATGGAAAATCAAAAGGTAATGCCTAAAATTGAGAAAATCAAGTATCAGCAATAGAAAAATGGTATTTAAATATCTGAAGATGAATACCAGAAGAATTAGCTAAACAGGTACAGGTTGGTGCCTCTGGGGAATGTGAAATGGAAGGAGAGCAGTAAACTGATTGCTTTTACAAGCCCTGCTACTTAACTTTTTAATCTCCTTAAATTTTTGTTTATAAGCAGTTTGATAAAACTAAAAACTAAATTTAAATATGGTATGATCCCTGTGGTAGAGATTCTATAAAGTCATTGAAGAATTCAGTGGTAAAATCTATAGCAAGGTTTCATTCATCTACTGCCCCCACAAGTGCTCAAGCTCCTTATTAAAAATAGAGACTACATCTATTAGATCACATCACATTCCACTAATCCCTGCTTACAAAACCAGCTCCAGGTATATGTATTATACACCAAGGTAGGCTTTTTGGAAGACATAAACCTAGTTCAAATTTAAGAGCACAATGAGTAAAATGGCTTTATCATTGAGATTTTAAGCATCAGGAATACAAAGTATTACCATTACCCAAGTGATATGCATTAAATTTTTCTAACACTTAGTGAATAGCATTTTCCTATATCTGCATATCCACCAAGCTGATATCTATGTATTTAATAATTCTTTAGACCCAGTTCAACCTAACTTACATATCTACCATATTCATATGCATTTATTGAGTGCCTATTATGTGCCAGGAACAAAGCTATGAAGTAAAATCAAAAAGACAGTAACATAGAGATCTTGCTTTTAAAGTTCTCAATGTCTAGTAAGAAGTTTAGAACATAAAATTAAGCATAAGGGGGAAATGACATATTTGTCCAAGAGTACAAATTTCCAGTTATAGGATGAACAAGTTCTGAGGCTCTAATGTACAACATGGTGACTATATTGAATAATGTTGTATTGTATAATTAAAATTTGCAAAAAAAAAAAAAAAACCAGTGGATCTTTACTGCTCTCATCACAGAAAAAATGATAAATGTGAGGTAATAGATGTGTTAATTAGCTTGATTGTGGCAATCATTTCACAATGTATATGTACAGTCATCCCACAGTATCCATGGGATATTTGTTCCAGGACACTCCTCCTCCCCCCACCCTGATGCAGATACCAAAATCCATGAATGCTTAAGTCCCTTATATAAAATGGTATAGTATTTACATGGAACCTGTGCACATTCTATGTATACCTTAAATCATCTCTAGATTGCTTGTAATACCAATAATGTAAATGCTGTGTAAATAATTGTTATACTGTGTTGTTTGGGGAATGATGACAAGAAAAAAAGTCTGCACATGTTCAGTATAGATGCAGCCATCCTTTTTTTGGAATATTTTCAGTCCACAGTTGGTTGCATCCACAGATATGGAACCCAGATACAGAGAGCCAACTGTATATTAAATCATCATGTTATACACTTTAAATGTATGTCATTCTTATTTGTCAATTATACCTCAATAAAGCTGGGAAAAATACAAGAAAAAAAGAGTGTGATAAGTTGTGCCAGATATCTTCTATTTACCACTACATATTTACTCTTCATCATTCTCCACAATGCTCTAAACTCTGGAAGGCCAACCTATATGGACTGTACCATTGACCTCTCTTGCCCTCTAGCTTCTGGATGGATTTAGCCAATGTGGAAAAATGGCAAGAGACTTAAGGGCAGAAAGAGATGAGGTCAGGGAATTGATTTTTCTGGATCCCTTGCTGTAGAGAAGCCACAGTCTGGCTGCATCTCTCAACCAAAGCTCTCAGGTCCTATTAGGCAGTTCTTTGCACACATCCTTCCCCATCTCCCTTTCAGGAATAGAGATAACAATAACCACCTGACTGCTACCAGATCCATGGTACTACACTATCTATCCTTTGTGGGTTTTCTATTCCCTGCCCACATCTTTGTAGATAGTGCTGCTAATAAACTATTCAGTATTAAATCTGAGTGTGCCATATGTTTTCTGCCAGAACTCTGAGAAATAGATACATAGATATACTAGGTGAAGTGAAGGCCCAGAGGGAGGAACAGTTAGTTCTATCTAAGGGAGGAAGGGGAAGTCAAAAAGGGAAATGCTTAAGTAGAGTCTCAATAGATGGATAAGTGTTTTCCAGCAAGACTGAAAATAGGAGAACAGCATAGGTACAAAAACCCAGGTTAATAAAAGCATAAAGGTATAAACAAGTGTGGCATTGGGCACATTGAAAGAATCATAAGGAATTCAACATAACCAAAGTTTAAAGTGTGAGGGTAGAGCTTGGAATAAGATAAAGTGGGACAAGATAATATTTGTCATGTCTTCTGTGGACCCTAAATGTTCGACTGACCACACACCACTACATTTGGCTTTCAAGGAGAATATATACCACAGTCCTATTCAGGGAAATATATACCCCCTAATACTTCTAGTTAAAGCTTTGGCCACAAGTTTCCATGTATCCCATACCTTGATGAGTTGGGCTAGACCTTGAAAAATACTTAAGAGCTCTTTAGAGGCACCTGAACGAGAACTTTCTAGCAGAGCCTGAGCAGAATGAGGAAAAAATGTAAAGTGGTAACATTTTACACATATTTGGGGGTTTAGGTTCTCCATGGGAATAAAGAATTGATATGATAATGGGCTGGGATTTGAACTATTAAATTTTACAGTGTGGAGAAGATGTCAGTGAGATGGGAGAATAGTAGCTTTCTAATGTCATCTCCATAGAGAAACATCAATTTTGACAACCACCAACAGATGAGAGTACCTTTGTGAGAGTTGGGGAATCCAGTGGAGAAGGCCCAGCACACAGCTGGAGCAAAAAATCTGAGAATAGATGCAGTGAAAAGGGTAAAAAGAATAGTTTCATTTTACCCACATCACCCCCACCGCGAGGCAGCACACCTGTGCCAAGAGAGATCCCCTCAGCCTGCAACATCCTCCATAGAGGAAAGTGAAAACAAAATGAATGACATCTTGGCTTCCCAGCCATGCGATATATACCCAAGAGGTTCAACACACTCTTGCCCCATCCAGAATACTCAGTGGATTGGCAAAGCTGAGTGACTGGGAGGTGCCAGGATCAGAGAAGAAAATGGGGAATCATAGCAACCAGAGCTCATAGTTCAGCAAAAGGTTACAGATCCTACTAATAATGTAGACACCATCAGGAAGCCCACCCACTAGCCACTTGGAATGCCTTGCCAGACCACGTTAACTGGCTAATAGGCACCCATAATGTTCTGTATACCTCACCCTCATCCCATGACCAGCTCCCCGCAGACACCCTCACAGACTGCAAATGTGAGCCTCTGCAGATGGTCACAAGCTAGCACAAACAGCCAACCTGACTCAGCAAGATTGACAGCAGGCACACAAATGTGAACATTTCAGGGGCCCACAATAGTGAAAACAAACAAGAGTCTCTGAGCACCTGGTCTGGCTTTGAGGGATCAAGACAAGACATAAAATTTTAAGAATTCCCCTGCCAAGAGGGAACAAGAGGTACGGAGCAGGCACAATCATAGAAAAGGTCTAAGAATGCCTCAGGATTCCTAGTCAGGCTCACGGGTAAAGGTGTGCTTCTCCTGAAGCCTGTCAGTAAAGACCAGAAGCGGTGATTTCTTCAAATGTGAAGAAAGCAACACAAGACTTCAAGAAACATGAAAACTCTAGGAAACATAGCACCACCAAAGGAACACAATAAGATTCCAATAACTAAGCCCAAAGAAATGGAGAACTGCAAATTGCCTGAAAAATAATTTAAAATAATTGGATTAATGAAGCTTGGCAAACTAAAAATGAAAACAGACAATTCAACAAAATCAGAAAAACAACACATGAAGAAAAAGTTCAATAAAGAGATAGATATCATTTTTAAAGTAACAAATTCTAAAGCTGAAGAATACAAAGAAAGAGATTACAATGCAATAGAAAGTGTCAACAGCACACTTGGTCAAACAGAAGAAAGAATTTGTAAACTCAAAGATAAATTATTTGAAATTATTGAGTCAGAAGAGGAATAAAGAACAAAAATGAAAGAAGAATATCTATAGGAATGATAAAATACCATCAAGAGAACTAATTTACAGATTATGAGAGTTTTAGACAGAGAAGACAGGCAAGGGGGTGCAAAAGTTTATTTAAAGAAATAATGACTAAAAACTTCCCAAACGGGGATTGATGTGCACATCCAGATATATGAATCTCAGAAAGTCCAAACAGGTTCAGTCCAAAGAGGACTTTGCTAAGCACATTATAATCAAATTCTCAAAATAAAGGGAGATTTTGAAAGTAGCAAGACAAAAGACATTTGTCACATACAAGGGAACCTCCATAAGACTATCAGCATATTTCTCAGCAGAAACCTTACAGAATGAGAGAGAGAGTAGGATGATATATTAAAACTGCTGAAAGAAAAAAAAAAGCTGGCCAATCAAGAATACATTACTTGGTAAAGCTGTCCTTTAGAAATGAAGGAGATATAAGACTTTTCCAGACAAACAAAAGCTGAGGGAGTTCATCACCACTAGACCTGCCTTACATGAAATGCTAAAGAGTGTTCTTCCATCTTAAATGAAAGGATATCAATTAGTTACATGAAAACATATGAAAGTATAAAACACACTGGGAAAGGTAAGCATAAACTCAAATTCAAAACATCCTATACTATAACGATGGTATGTAAATCACATTCAATTCCAGTGTAAAGGCAAAAGACAAAAGCATTAAAACTGGCAATAAACCTGTCATAAATTTATAATGGATATGTAACATAAACAGATGTAAACTCGTTACGTTACATTGTTACTGATGTTACATTGTTATTGATGTGACGTCAATAGCATAAAATGTGGAAGGAGTGGAAGTAAAAGTGTGAAGTTTTTGTATGTGATCAAAGTTAAGTGGTTATCACCTTAAAATAGATTGTTACAACTATAAAATGCTTTATCAAAGTTTTATGGTAACCAATATACAAAAACCTATAGTGGATACATAAAAGATAAAAAGGAAAAAAATCAAAATATAGCACCACAAAAAGTTACCAAATCACAAAGGAAGACAGCAAGACAGGAAGGAAAAAACAAAATAACTACAAAACAGTCAGAAAACAGCAAATGACAATAGTAAGTCCTTATCTATCATTAATTACTGCAAATGTACATGGACTAAATTTTCTGATCAAAAGATATATGGTGGCTGAATAGATTTTTTTAAAAAACAAGATCCAACTGTATTTTGCCTATAAGACACTCATCTCACCTGTAAGGACACACAGGCTGAAAGTGAATAGATCAAGAAAGACATGTTATAAAAATGGTAACCAAAAGAGATAAAAGATAGCTATACTTACATTAGACAAAAAAGATTTTAAGTCAAAAATTGGCAAAAGAGGATGAGGCAATATGGCAAATGAGAAACATCACCAGCCAGAGAGTCTCTGCAAAAAAGAGAAATTTTAGATGAAAGAGAATAAAAACAGACAGACAGGAAAACATAGATCAGATGATGGTCAGAAGGAAGGGTGTCTGAACCTACAGGAGACTCCACGGGAAGATGTTTCAGAGCAGAACTGGAAGAAGAAAGGCATTGGCAGGGATTAAGTCCCAAGAGGCTTGGACACCAGCGACAAGTGTAGGTGGAACAGTTAAAATTCCCCTCCCTTGCATCTTGGACTGCTGCTGGACTCCCAAACTGCTGGAGAGACCTGCCGACACCAATCCAGAGATTGCTGCTGCCAGTGAGTGGAGAGCTTCTTGTGGAAAAGGCACCAGGCTCCCAGCTCCCCTGGGGCACCTCCCACCTCACAGACCTGAGCTAGTCAGCAGACGCCATATTGCTTCTCTACCCACCAGGCACCTTTTTCCTGCCTGGGGGGTGTCTCAACACCTCAGGACCCAATTTGCTCATCCTTACACACACATTTCCCAACTCAAGCCCAGACTACAGGAGCCAAAGGTGTCCAGTGGGTCCTGGGAAATCTGCATGACTCCAGAGCCCAGTCATTCTGGGTGGACCACCTCCCACAGAGTGGGTCAAAGATGACCAGTGTGTGGACCTTCCTCCACTGAGTCCTTTATTCTCCCTTTCCCTTCCCCCACACGTGCCTGGTGAGAGAGACAATTTAGCAATCACCTGGAGGCGTCCTCAGGGAACAGGGCTTGGACCTTTCTTTTTGGAACCCTGCAGTGAACTGACGGGCACCTGGACTGTGAGCTCCTTATGTGCTATTCCATCCTGGTGCTGCTTGCCCCATGACTCCAGCAGTGTGCAGCAAACCCCATGGCAGAGGGACATCAAACCAGTTTGGGCACTCCGTAGGTGACTTGGGACCAGCATTCTTTTCCCTGGCATGGACAGGGTTTGATAACCAGGGCCAGGGAATAGGCTTGCAGGCCAGATCCCATACACCCAGGTCTCAAAATCACATTGCCAAGGCTCACAGAGGGGATATTTGTGATTTACTCTTCTGAGGTATGGTAGCCTCCAGGGACAGATCAAAGGTGAGAGTGTAGAGTGGGTGCTAGCAGCATCATACTTGCTGGGTACCCATCCTCCCATGGGAGGGCTGTGCTCCCAACTCAGGCAGAGATCCTGGGCAGGGAATATCCTAGCCCACATAACAGTCATGGGGGAGCTCGGCTGGCTTGAGGTCTTGCCTGCTGGCAGAGACCTGGGAGAAACCGAGGAATAGAGGAGGGTAGAAAGGAGTAAGGCCTGCTCCAGATTGCCAGACTGTGGGTCTCAGATGACCCACCTCCAAAAGCAAACTTTCTGGGTCAGCGGGTCACTTCAGCCACTCCCTGGCAGCTTTGCCCAAAGGTGGGGAACAGAACTTTGATACACACTAAAAGCATTTGTGGAGCTTGAGGGCAGGCTTACCCAATCCAGCCCTGCCCAGCCTAACTCCTTTACTCACCCCTGCAAAGGTGGAGAATAGGACACACCTGGAAGTTCAAGGGCACCCCAGCACCACCTGGGGCACTAGAGTGCTTCTCCTGAGGAACTAGAGCTGGGCACAGGACCCAAAAACAACACTGCAGCTTGTTCCTTCCAGCAAGCACCACCTACTGGCAGGGAGGTCAATTTGTACACCCTTTAGAGCATTTACTGACTCATGATACAGGGTGTGGTTGATTCCCACCCACAAGCACAACCTACTGGCTCAGAGACTAAACTGGGCATGTCATTATCTAAATGAAAATCCAAAGGTAAGAAGCAATAGCTGCTCCAAGTAGGAAGAAATCAGCAAAAGAACTCCAGAAGTATGAAGAATCAAACGGGAAGGACACCCCAAAAAGGGAACACTAGCTCTCTAGCAATGGAAACCAACTAAAATCAGAACACTGAGATGAGAGATGAAGAATTTTGAACATGGATTGCAAGAAAACTCAATGAAATGCAAGATAAAATGGAAATCAACACAAAGACACCACAAAAAGAATTCAGGAAATGAATAAAAAATTCACTAAAGAAATTAAAATATTAAAGAAAAATCAAACAGAACATCTGTAAATAAAAATTTATTCAATGAATTACAAAACACAGTGGAAAGACTGAAAAATAGGTTAGATAAAGCAGAAGAAAGAATCTCAGGGATTGAACATAACACCTTTCAATTAAACATATCAGTCTCAGAGATAAAGCAGAGAAATAAGAGAAAAGAGCAAAGCCTACAAGATATATGGGATTATTTGAAGAGGCCTAACATAATAATCATATGCATCCATGAGGGTGAAGAAGAAAATACACAAGGGTTACATAATCAATTTGAGGGAATAATAGAGGAAAATTTCCCTGGCATTGCTAGAAATCTGGCTATCCAGATACAAGAAGCTCAAAGGACGCCTGGGAGATTCATTCCAAACAGAAAAACATGATGACACACAGTCATCTGACTGCCCAAATTAAACACAAAAGAGGCCATCCTACGAGCCATAAGGCAAAGCACCCGATAACCTACAAAGGAAAACCCATCAGATTAACTGCAGACTTCTCAACTGAGACACTGCAAGTCAGAAGGGACTAGGGCAAGATTCTCAGTCTTCTCAAACAGAATCATGCCAAGCCTAGAATTTTGTATCTTGCAAAACTAAGTTTCTTATAAGAAGGAGAAATAAACACCTTCTCAGACAAGGAAAGACTGAGGGAATTCATCAAGATAAAACTGTCTTCCAGGAAGTACTCAGAACAGCATTACACACATGGATCAGCAAAATAGACACTCACCAGTGTAAAATCACCCAAAAGCTAAAGGTTGAAGGCCACATACCATAGTGGCTTAAGAGAAAAAAACAGAACAACAATGCTCTACTCAATATGATGAAAAGAAATTTCCTCAATTATCAATTCTTTCAATAATGGGAATGGCTTGAAGTCACATTCAAGAGATATAGGCTGGCTGAATGGATAAATATACACATGCCAACTATCTGCTGTCTTCAGGAAATGCATCTACCCAAAGGATGTATCCACACTTAAGAGGTAGAGATAAAAAAACAATGTTCCATGCAAATGGAAAACAAAACAAGGTTGGTGCAGCAGTTGTGATTTCAGATAACTTAGTCTTCAAATCAACAAAAGTAATGAAAGATAAAGATAGTAATTATATAATGGTAAGGGGAACAATTCAACAAGAAGACATAACAATTCTAAGTATGTATGCACCTAAATCAGGTAAGCCTGGATTCATAAAGCAAATCCTACTTGATCAAAGCACAATGATAAACAGCAGCACTGTAATAGCCAGGGACATAAACACCACTCTGACAGGACAGGTCCTCCAAACAAAAAATAAACAAAGAAAAAATAGACTTAAACAGAACTCTAGAACAAAGGGGCCTAACAGACATTTACAGAATATTCTATTGAAAAACAACTGAATATATGTTTTTCCCAACAGCTCATGGGACATTTTCTAAGACTGATCATATCCTAGAACCCAAATTATGTCTCGACAAATTTAAAAAAATAAAAATTATACCATGCATCTTCAGAGATCACAGTGGAATAAAATTAGAAATTAACTCCAACAGAAACACTCATGTCTACACAAAGTCATGGAAATTAAACAACCTACTGCTTAACAATTATTGGGTCAAGGAGGAATTATGATGGAATCAAAAGATACTATCAAATAAATGATAAAGGGGACACAAATTATCAATATCTGTGGAACACAGATAAAGCAGTCCTGAGAGGAAAATTTATAGCCATAAATGCCTACATCCAAAAGACAGAAAGATCACAAATCAACAATCTAATGAATTACCTCAAAGAACTGCAAAAGGATGAGCAAACCAATGTCAAACCCAGCAGAAGAAAAGAAGTAACCAAAATGAGAGCAGACCTAAATGAAATTGAGAACAAAAAAACTTCACAGAAGATTAATAAAACAAAAAGTTGCTTATTTGAAAAAAATAAAATTGACACACATTTTGCTAGATTAACAAAAGAAGACAAGAAAGGACTCTAATAAGCTAAATGAGGAATGAAAAAGAAGAAATCACGACTGATACCATGAAAATACAAAATATCATGTATGAATACTGTAAAAATCCCTACACAAAGAAACTTGAAAATGTGGAGAAAATAGACAAATTCTCAGAGACACACAGCCTCCCTAGGCAAAATCAGGAAGAAATAGAATTCCTGAACAGGCCAAGATCAAGTACCGAAATTGAAGCAACAATAAAAAAAATCCTAAAAAAAAAAAATTCAAAACCAGATGGTTTCACAACTGGTATTTCCAGGGCTACAAAGAAGAACTGGTTCCTATCCTGAAGAAATTATTCCACAATATCAAGAAGGAATGAATCCTCCCTAACATGCTTTGTGAAGCCAACATCACCCTGATACCAATACAAGGAAAAGACTCAATAAAAAAAGAAAACTACAGACCAATATTCCTTATGAATATAGATGAAAAAATTCTCAATAAAATCCTAGCAAATGAAATTTGGGTGCTTATCAAAAAAAAAATAATCCATCATGAAAAGTGGGCTTCATCCCAGAGATGGTTCAACATACAAAAATCTATAAATGTAATTCACTACATACGTAGAAGTGAAAACAAAAATTGTATGGTCCTCTCAATAGATGCAGAAAAAGCATTCAACGAAATTCAGCATTCTCTTATGATGAGAACACTTAACCAAAGAGTCATAGACAGGACTTACCTCAAAATGATAAAAGCCATATATGACAAACCCATAACCAGCATTACACTGAATGGGGCAAAATTGAAATCATTCCTGCTTAGAACTTGAATCAGAGAAAGTTGCCCTCTTTTATCACTTCTATCCAACATAGCACTGGAATTCCTAGCCAGAGCAATCATGCAAGAGAAAGAAATCAAGGCATCCAAATGGAAGCAGAAGAGGACACAATATCTCCCTTTGCTGAAGATATGATCTTATATTTAGAAAACCCCGAAGAGTCTACCATGAGACTACTGGAATTGATAAACAAATTCAGGAATGTCTCACGTTACAAAATCAATGTAAACAAATCAGTTGTATTCATATATGCCAACAGTCAAATTGAGACCAAATAAAATACTCAATACCCTTTACAATAGCACAAAGAAAATAAAATACCTAGAAATATATTCAACTAAGGGGTAAAAAACCCTCTAAGGGAGAACTATGAAACACTGAGAAAGGAAATAGCAGAGGATGAACACCATACTATGCTCACGGATAGGCGGAATCAATATTGTTAAACTACCTATACTATCCACAGTTTAATACAGATTCAATGCAATCACTATTAAAATACCAACATCATTCTTTGTAGATCTAGAAAAAGTTATTCTACACTTTAAATGGAACCAGAGAAGACCCTGTCTAGGAAAAGTAACCTTAAGCAAAAAGAACAAGGTGGGAGGCATCAATTTACCAGACCTCAAGCTATACTACAAGGCTATCTTAACTAAAACAGCATGGCACTGGCACAAGAACAGAGACACCAACCAATGGAACAGAACTGAGAACCCAGATATAAACCCATCCTCAAACAGCCATTTAATCTTTGACAAAGCAGACAAAAACACACACTGGGGAAAAGAATCCTTATTCAGTAAACGGTTCTGGGAAAATTGGATAGCCACATGTAGAAGAGTGAAACAGGATCCGCACCTTTCACCTCCAACAAAAATCAATTCATGGTGGATGATAGATAGGCATGAAACTATAAGAATTCTAGAAGAAAATGTTGGAAAAACTCTTACAGACATTGGCCTAGGGAAAGAATTTATGAAGAAGACCTCAAAGGCAATCACTACAACAACAAAAATAAATGAATGGGACTGGATCAAATGTGAAAGCTTCTGCACAGGCAAGGAAACTATCAAGAGAGTAAATAGACAACCTATAGAATGGTAGAAAATATTTGCATGCCACATATCTGATAAAGGGCTCATAACTAGACTCTAAATAGAACTCAGGAAAATCAGCAAGAAAATATCAAACAACCCTATCGAAAAGTGGGCAAAGGACAAGAACAGAAACTTTTCAAAAGAAGATAGACTAATGGCCAACAAACATATCAAAAAAATGCTCAATGTGGTGGTGTTCACTAGGGATTCAGGTGGTAGGGGGTAGACCCACGTCTGAGCAATGTGGTGGGCACTGTGGAGGGGAGGGGCATGCTTGAAAAGTAGTTGGGGAAGGGAATTGGGGGTCTCAATAGGGGGAAGGAAATCCTCTAAAACTGATTTATGTGATTAACTGTACATCTTGGTAAATTCAC
>CAUYRT010031662.1:0-33220 GCA_963574885.1 Lepilemur ruficaudatus
TGCATGTAGCTATCCAGTTTTCCCAGCACCATTTATTGAAAAGAGATTCTTTTCCCCAATGTATATTTTTGTCTGGTTTATCAAAGATTAGATTACCATATGCAAATGGTTTCATCTCTGGATTCTCAGTCCTGTTCCAAAGATCGATGCTTCTGTTCTTGTGCCAATACCAATCTGATTTGATTATTATTGCTTTATAGTGCAACTTGAAGTCAGGAAGACTGATGCCTCCCAGTTTGTTCTTTTTGCTTAAGATTGCTTTTGCTATACGAGGTCTTTTCTGGTTCCATACAAAGTGAAGAATTATTTTTTCTAGTTCTGTAAAGAATGAAGATGGTACTTTGGTGGGGAGAATCCTAATATTTTTGACAAATTTTATTTTCAAATAGTATGAGGACTTGCCCAATACAGATGTCTCAAGTAGCATTTCATCTGATATTCATCCAGTCTCATCTGCAGTCTCTTCACCATTATAAAAGCCTGACCAGGCCAGCTATATGCTACCCATTGAGGCAAGGTACAAGCCAGACATATTTTCTGAGGTAGTCTGGAACACAGAGAATGGAAGGGCTAGATCCAAGCTAGAGTATACAAGGGGAAAGCTGAAAATCAGGAGGCTGAGTAACAACATGAAAATAATAATTTCAACAAAGAAATAGTGGGCTTGTAAATGAGAGGATCTTATATGTAAGAACTAGATTGAAATAGATACATGCTTGGGATACTTTAACAAGCTAGCAACTATATGGTTAGAATGTCAGACTACTTTAAAGGTACAGAATTGAGATAAAGAGTTTATTATTTCTATTATGAAGTATTCTAGTTAGAAAGTTCTTTCATAGGTGGAATAAAAACATATTTTTTCTTAAAATTCTATCCGTTAGTTGTAATTCTGAAACACAGACAGATATACTTTCTTTTTCATCAGTTTGGAAGCCACTAATTATTCCCTTTTTTTCTTCCAACTTATCTTACCAAGTGTTTATCTGTTATAGGCATCACAGAGAGATTTTTGAGAGGCATTAATGATGTCAATGGTGTGTTATTCTAAACATTAAGCACAAAAATAAGATAACAAACAGTGAAGTATTTATCCTTATCGAAATAGTGCTAGCTAAAATAAAATCATTGGAATCGAATTTTCTCAAAAAGGGATGATAACAATTTAGCCATGTTTAGTTATAGCCCAGATATTCAGAACAAATTATCCAGATTTACTCATGAGAAACATGTCAGTGAAAACATAAAAAGAGCTGTGAGGAGCCAGAGCCCATTCTACACTCATAGGAATTTGTCAGGGTTAAATTAATTAAATAAATAAACAAATAACTTAGCACTTTTTTTTTTTTTTTAGTGGTTGTGTTACTCTTCTGGAGTAGGTTCTTTCCTGGGAAGGTAAACTCAACCAAAGCTTTGAAAGAGTCATTGTACAAGATAAGATGACATCAGTTTATCTACCACCTCATTGTTGTACAAATAGATTTAGGTGAATATTGTCTACATATTGTCATAATCATTTCTTGGAATTACATGCACACAATAAAGAGCTCCTTCATTCTCATTTTTATCTTTATAAAAAGGTTTTAGTCCATCATTATTTAAAAATTCTAATCACATTGTTGTCAATGACAAAATCTGATGAATTGTAAATAACGTTTCTCATATATTTGCACTGTGTTTTTCTAGTTTCAAAAATCTTCCACATATAAAAATTTTACATTGATTCTCAAATGTCTGATATTTTGCTTCTTATAAATAGCTGTATTATGTTTTCTTTCTCCATACACTTATGTATAGGAGAATGCACTTCTAAATTCAACTCCCTCCACACTGTTTTGAATAGATTTTATTGACAAAGAAGTATTACCTCTTAGGCTTGATGTAAACATTTGTATGCCAATAAATGAAATGTGATTTTGTCTCAAGGCTACTTTCATAGCAATGATGATTTTGTGTTTCCAGAAGCAAGTAAATGTGTTTAGATTGTCTAGGACCCACTTTTTGTATCATTAGATATAAAAAAATGTTCATTCACTGTATAAATAGTATGCATCAATCTTTATCTTGTGTCAGTAATAGCGGGGATAATTTTCTTTCTTCCTCTCTCTCTGTTTTTTTCTTTCAATTTTTAAATTTAGCTCACATATACATTATTTCCTTTTTTTCAGCATGGCTAATTTATTGTCATGTATTCTTAAGTCTATTTAAGATTACCTAAAGACTTTGGAGTTAGGTTGCTATATTCAGATAATCATAAATCATTCTATATAAGGGAGCTTATCTGAATACAATTTTTTTCTGGTTAATTATTTCTTGAATAATGTAATAGTATTAAGAATACTGATGTCAATAATATACTAGCCTTTTTTTTTTACGGCTTTAGTTCTTGTTTTTTAATGGTCAAAGTGTATAAAACACCTCCCTTATCCAGTCTCTTTTAGCTGAAGATGCTGATAAGTTTCCTGCAACTTCTTTTTCTGCTTGATTAATTCTGCTGATGAGAGACTCTGATGTATTTCTCAGTTTGTCAATTGAATTTTTCAACTCCAGAATTTCTGCTTGATTTTTTAAAAATTATTTCAGTCTCTTTGTTAAATTTCTCTGATAGGCTTCTGAATTCCTTCCTTGTGTTTTCTTGAAGTTCATTGAGCTTACTCAGGGCAGCTATTTTGAATTCTTTGTCTGAAAGTTCACCTATCTCCATCACTTCATGATTGGTCACTGGTATCTTATTTAGTTTGTTTGGTGAGGGCCATGTTTTCCTGGATGTTCTTGACACTTGTGGATATTCATTGATGTCTGGGCATTGAAGAGTTAGGTATTTGTTTTAATCTTCACAGTATGGGCTTGTTTAAACCTGTCCTTCTTGAGAAAGCTTTACAGATATTCAAAGGAAATTTAGTGTTGAAGTATAAGTGTTTGGTCACTACAGCTGTATCAGCATTGGGTATGCCTCAAGCTCTGTGACTCTTGCAGGTTTCTGGTGGTACCACCTTGGTAGGCTTGGGTTAGATAAGGAAGAATTCTCTGGATTGCTAGGTAAAGTCTCTTACTCTCTTCCTTCACTCTCTGTGCTAGAATTCTGGAGTTGATGGAAGAGTGATGTGGGTACTCCCTTGTGGCTGCTGAAGCTAGTACCATATGAGATCATACTTAAAGTCAGCCCATTCTCACTCAAAGCTTGTGGTGACTGTTGCCTGGCTACCTCTGATGTTTATTCATGCCCAAGAGCTCTTTAGTCAGCAGGTGGAGAATCCTGTCAGAAATGGGTCCTTTCCTTCAGGGCAGTGTGTTTCCTTTTGCCCAGGGTGGGTCTAGAAACTCCATCTATGAACTAAGCCCTGGAATCAGGGGATACAAGAATCTGCTTGGTACTTTATTTTACTGTGGCTGAACTGGTACCCAAGTTGCAAAACAAAGTCCTCTGAACTCTTCCCTTTTTGTTCCTGAAGCAGAAGGAGGTTTTCCCTGAGCCGTACTGCCTAGAATTGTGGAAGGGGTGACATGGGCACTGGCTTGGCTTCCACCACTGGTGTCTCACTGGGTCACATGCACCCCACTGGCTCCTAGCCAGTACACCTGCAGGAATTGCCTAAGGACTGCAATGTTTGTTGCCTGACTGTCTTATAAATTTATTCCAGGCCCCAAGCTGCTTTTTGTTAGCCAGTGGTGGGACTAGCCAGAACTCACGGATTTGGGGCAGAAGAGTTCCCTCTGGTTGGGCTCGTCTAAATGCTCCCTCTGTGGGCACTGGCAGAATTCTGCCCTATGTTGTATTCCCCTGTGGCAGAGTAGCCTGGAGTTATAATGCAAAGTTCCACAATCACTTTACTCTCCCTGCCCTGGGCACTCAGATTCTTTCTTCTACTTGGCATGCTGGCAGGGCATTGCCAGGGGAAGGGGGAGGGGTGTTGTAGGCAGTGCAAGACTCTTTACTGCCGTCTTCAGTGCCTCTTTCCTTGGTATGTTAAAACCAGGTACTGTGATTGATTAACTGATCTTTTGATCTTCTGAAGGTGCTTTGCTTCCTTGCATAAATAGTTGTTCCATTTGATGATTGTGCGGAGGAACCATTGCCAGAGGTTTCTATTTGGGCACCTTGCTCTGCCCCCTCCAAGAGCCTTAATTTTAGAAACACTGGTTTAGTTCAATTAGTTTTAATTGCTAGAGGGATAGATTCAATAGATTATCTTAGGTTTTCAAACCCTGGTTTTACTGGAACTTTAAAAATATATAGATTTTGTCCTTTCTTCCAGTATATATTTTTCTTTCCCCATAGTCTTTTCTGAAGCTTTCAGTTCCCTACACAGCTGCCTCTGTAAGTACTGGACAGTCACTTCTTTTGTGAAAGTTCACTTTTAAGAACATATATTGGAACTACGTTGTCAGCATCATTCCTAACTCTTTAAACACAGCTGTCTCTCTTTTCCAACATGTCATGATGGGCCACAAAACCTGCTCTGGGCATTCACCAAAGACTACTCTGTCTTACTCAGTTGACTCAGTACTTCCTACTCTGATATCCTTTACTCTTTAGTTACTCTATCCATTTCTGAATGCTTGCTTGGGTTGGCTGCAGAGTTAGGTTCCCTTCTCTAGCTTAGTTATAGGCTCAAATTTCACTTTATGCCCTTTATTCATTGCCACTATTTTGCATTCCTTCCCTCCAGCATCATTGGCCTGAGGGAATACTTCATTAATGCACATTGACCCTTGCTATTTTACTATTTTACATGAGAACACAATTTAAACAAAAGAAATAACTATTATAGCAGATCCAGGTTTTATATCACTGAAGCTTTTAAAATTTGGGACCATCTCTTTAATGTAAAGAAAATAATATTACCAATACAAAATTAGGTTAAAAGTGAATATTTAGGATGAAAAAATACATTTAATAATAAATTTTAAAAAGTAAAAAAATAACTGCAAATAGCACAAGATTGTGAAATATTATATGATGTTATAATTAATTATGGTCTGGCACAATTCTGTAATACTTTTTCCTCTATTTTGGACTACCCATTAATGGCCTCTGAATCAGACCAAGAATTTATAATATCATTTTCTATAGAAAGAAGGATATTTTAATCTTTCCTCTGGAATGGTTAATAACAATTTATATTTTATTATTGATAGTTTTAAAAATTTTCTTTCAGCCTCACCAATTGTTATTTATTATTTTATATTAGTAAATTTTTAGAGTATTTTAGGATCATCAAAATTGAAAAAAAACCTGTATCAAGTTTTTCATACATAAGCTTCTAGAGACGTACTTAAAGTTTGTTGTAATTGTGAAAGATTTGTGCTGTATAAACACAAGAAATCTCATAGAGTCTATTTCATTTGATTCCCATAAAAAAGAAAGAAAAGTATGAGACATTTATAACTGGATGTGCTGCATTAAATATAATTCTGACAGGTGAGAACTTCCATTTTGACTAGGTGTTAATGAAAACTTAATATTCTGCTTATAATATTACATATCTGATGACTGGCAGAATTTTCCACAGACTAGCTTCTGACTCTGTATATTCAAATCTGTTTTTCCCCTCCACTTTCCATACGCTTTCTGTTTCAGGCATCACAGGACACGTTCATGTCATACTGCCACCCCTGACTTTGCCACAGTGGTACCTAAAAACCATTTTTTCACTGAGAATGCTAACAATATAACTACTGATAGAAGTGGCTATGAAATTCATAAATCAATCACACTGAGATCAAACTAAATGTATTCCCAATTTAATAACTCCTTTACTAGGTCTCTAAAATGTCTTTGGCCATTCTAATGATATTCTATACAAGGGCAATATAATGAAAGAGAAGTTAGAAGAGGAATATACAATGATCTTATATTTGTGTTTAAAATATATTATTTTTTCAAATATTACAGAAATATATGACTATTTGAAGGCATTTTTTTAGGGCTCCTTCCAGGACTTGGGGAAGGGGCACGTTTAGGAGAGAGGTTCTGAACCTTAAGTTGTAGCTTCACTAATTGTACCTTTGATTATTGCTCCTATCATAGTGAATTAGAGTTAGCTGTTTATATTTCTTTTCCACTAAATTAGAAGTTCCTTTGGGATGGTATCAGAAGATAGAAAAAAAATAAGAAAAATAAATGAATAAATTATAAGCTCCGTAATCTGTTCACCTTTGTATCTTCAAGGGCCTAAACGAATATGAGTATACCAGAAGCTAAATAAAATTATGAGATAAGTATTGGATGAATATTAGTTGTTTTATATGTAAAGGATGAGACCTTCCCCCAAAATTGGACAGTTAATTTAGGAGGGTATTGATATATTCAAAACTAATGGGGGTAGTGCTCACAGTCTGGGGGATGGACACGCTTAAGCTCTGACCCAGGTGGGGCAAAGACAACATATGTAACCTAAACATTTGTACCCCCGTAATATGCTGAAATTAAAAAAAGAGAAGAAAAATAACTTAAACTGTGTTATCCTAAGTGCAGGAATAACTTTTTAAAGGGTTAATTTATTTATCATTTTATTAAAAAACCAGTGGATTAATGGAGTGTAAATTTTGAGGCAGTCTTACTGCTGTGATAATATACTAAACAATAAAAATATGTATTATAAGATATTAATTGTAGATTAACTTAGTACAGTGACTGATATATAACAGATAGTTAATAAATGTTTGACAAATGAGGGAATAAAACTGATATATAATTAATCATTTGGCTTACCTGATTCATCTGAATTTGTAGAGTGCTAATTGTAGACTTTAGAAAGAAATTCATGTATGATACCTGATTCCAGAGTTCTCTACCCTTAAACCATCAAAGGTATGCTGAGACCATATTCCCTGCTGTATGATAATTTTCTTATTCCTTCTCCCTCATATAAATATGACCACTTTCTCCTTTGGGCCCCTGTACAAATTTATATCTTAGTCCGTTAGCACTTCATTATAATGTATTTGTTAGCATAAAATCTCTGCCTTAAACCAGAGCTTGAGCTCTTTTAGAATGAATGGGACAATGTTTCTCTCTCTCTCTCTCTCTCTCTCTCTCTCTCTCTCTCTCTCTCTCTCTCTCTCTATCTCTATCTCTCTTTCTTTTATTTTTACAAATTTGGATGTAGAGTCTCTATGCTGTCTAGTGTCTAGCATTCTGCCTAGAAAATATAAGAGATTCTATGTTACATAAGGAATGAGGTTTTGCTACAAGGAAATGTGCAAATTCATATGGACTATTGCAAAAGTAATCTAGTTCCTTGCTTTGATTCCTGGTCCACTCCTTCCAGATATTATCTTGGATTTGTTGCTGGACTCCAGCTTGGGTTCTCACTGTGATGTGAGCAAGGTGTCTTTGGATATTTGATAGATAAATGACCTCAGTCCATCATTGATTCTTCTTTTGGTAGCCTCACTGCACTCTTTCAGGCCTCTGACCCCCCTCCTTCCTTCTTTTCAGTTTCACTACTTTTCAGCATTGTCAACTCATGAGGAACCAACCCTATTATAGAGATCAACATAGAATACTCATAGTTAGATTTTAAACTTACAAGGAGGGCAATTGTTTTACAAGTCAGTTACGTTTATATATATGTATTAATATGTATATACACACATAAAAATATATATAAATAAACACACATATACATGTAGGCTAAAATTAAAGCATTATAATAGACTAAAAATACTGATTATCCATATTCTTGCATCTGCTATCATAGATAAATATTTTTTAGCATTAAAGTAGTAGCTGATTAATTCTGATTAGTTTTCAATCTCATGGCACATTACCATTACCTATGATATATCTGAAAAAGTTACACACGATCCCAAATGAGCATAATGAGACATCCAGAAATTATGTAATAAAAATAATAATTCCCAACAGAAATTGTCATTCATAGGACATTCATAAAGCATAGTTTATTTCCAACATTTAGTGAAGAAAATGTTTTTTTAATAATTCCAGTGGCAACATTCTTTTAAAAAAATCCCTAAATATATATTACCTCCCTATTCCCTGAAATTATTTTATTTCACTGAGAACATTTAGAATTTTGAAATATCCTCCATTGTCCTTGGCAAGCCTGTGTACCTAAAATTACTCCCAGACTATGTTCCCTAGTCAAAAGATTCCCAAGTTGAAATCCGTGACTTTGGTTACCAAAGGCCTTAAATATGCTGTAAAATGCTGCTATAGCTGCATATATTGAATTTGGCAATTATTCTATACTTGGCTTTCTGACATTCTCACATCTTAGCACTTTTTCATATCTTTTCCTAGTTGGACTTAGTAGCCTTGCTTCAGACTGCCTGCTTTTAATGGAATACTCATCTCCACTGAACACTTTCAAAAAGAATTTTTGTCTCTTTCTTTTCACCCACACTGCCGCTTCCAGCCTCTCTTACACACCCACCCTGCACTCCATCTTCTTTCTACACTGTGAAGCTGTGATTCTAGCTGCTATACACTAACTCATATTCATGCTGGCCAGGCAAGAATGTCAGAAGTTTTCTCTACTTTGAAGAAAATCTTTGAATTTTCTTAGTTTTTTAAACTTAATACAAGCTTTAATTTTACAAAAACTGTCATTTGAGAAGTTTTTACTGAATGAAGTCAAGAATGTAAGCATATTACAAATTAAAAATAATAACAGTCTCAATGCTATTTGCAAGGCTGGCCACAACAAAAAGGTGTGAACATGCTGGCATCAGAACTAAACAAAGAGGCAGTGAGAACACATAGTCTCTACTATGCAATTACCTTGGTAAGTCACCAAGCAGACTAGGCCTAAATTCCCCAGGTTGTAAAATGGCATAGTAGCACTGGTCTTAGCTATCTAATATAGTCTAGTAAGATACTGAGAATGGAAAGCAAAGTGCTTTAGAAAGCAAAATGTGCTACATAGATGTGAGGGATGATGACTATGCCTTTGGTCTACATTTCTAGGATGGAATGACAGGGAGTACATTGGCAATAATATAGTGAAGGTTGGCATATGAGAACAGAGAGCTGAAATAAATAAGGTCTTAAGCTTCTATAAGGGTGGCAAGTTGCAGAAAATGATGAATGTTGTCCAGACAATCGAATTTGGAAGGGGACCAAAGCAATGATTAGAAAATGTGGTTCAGAGTTGCTGAGACATTGAAATGGAAGTACCAACAGAAATATCTAATACAATGTATAGTCCCGTGATTTAGTAAGATGATGAGGTAGTCTGTATATTAATGCTCATGCTTAAGATATCCAGCAAAGCCTTCAATCTCTTTGTTGAACTCAAAAAATCACACTTCTAGAGAGATGGAAAAGATTCCTTGGATATCCCTTGTCTCTGAAATAAGCGTAGCCTCTGGGTATGGGTAGGGAAAGATTTATTCCCTTGGAAAATTTGGAAAGCCTCTTTGTCACCTATAGGTTAGATGTTAGGAATTATTAACAGTAAGAAAATTGAATAAGTAAAACATATAGTTAGTGATGAATGCTAGGGGAAAAATGAGGCAAGAGGGACTATAGGAAGTGTCTGCATTTGGGACTTGTAATTTTGGATAGAATGGCCAAGAAGGACTCACAGAGAAGATGACATTTGGGTAAAGAGCTAAAGGATATTCCTTTGGTTTATGAGTGAATCATGCTTCACTCCCTCCCTGCTAACTCCCCTGTCCCCAGGCCCAGGAGGAGGTAAACAAATGCAGCAGCAGTAGAGTTACCATTTAGCTACATAGTATTAAAAACAAAAATAATTTTATTTTTCTTTACCATTTCTTTTCTGATATTTTTCCAATGTTATGTTAGCGAAAAGGCTACCCTTACATTATATTATGGATAACTGGAAGAAACTTACACACAATGATTTAAGAAAACTTTGTGATGAAAATAAAACTCCTATAATAAATGGAAATAGAAGAAAACATAGAGTTTATTTGAACATTAAATTTTATTATTATATAATGTTTGCTCTTTCAGTGACTGACAAGTTAAAATTAGTTGAGTATGACATTCCATCTTACATGTGTGTAGAAGAGGTTCTGGAATACTGTTCTGGTGGGTTCCACAACAAAAGCAGCAATGCTCTTAAATTAAACTAAAAGCCTAGTTATTATGTAATACTGATTGGTTACATATGTTAGTGATAGTTATCTTCCATTACTTCTGTCTTCAGATTGATTGTAGACTCATGTTCATGTCATTATGCAACTAGACAAATACAAGTATACAATTATATGACTAATACAATTATACTACTACAAACATGTAACTATTATACAATTATATGACTACTATTAAGTACTAACAATTATTCTTATTGAGATATATCATAGATTTTAGTAACTGACAATGAATCTTCATTGTATTCAAAGAGCCATGTATTTATATTCCTTATTTTATCCAGTAGTTGAATTATTTATGTATTTACTGTGTACGTGTGAGTGTGTGTGTGAGAGAGAGAGAGGGAGAGAGTTGGGGGGAAGAAAGAGAGAGTATGGGAGAGAAACTAATAAACATGGTAAGATGTTAACATTTGGGAAATCTGCATGAAGTATATAAGAAAATTCCTTGTACTATTTGTTGCAGTGTTTCTGTAAGTATGATATTATATTCAAAATAAAAAGTTTAAGAAATGACTTTATTTTACCTTTATCTTTTGTGAATAGATGGATAATTTTGGAATGAAATCCAAGGTCTCCTTTTCCTCAGAAATAAATGACTTTGTTGCAGTGTCTGTTAGCATTCATTGAGGCTAGTCCGATGTATGTTCTTTTGTTAATAAACCTTGAATTATACATCCACTTAATTATTTGTTTCTTTTTAAAAATTTATTTCCCTTTTTCTTTCCTGATGGTCAGAGAATATACTTTATTTATTTATTTATTTCAAAATACTAATTAAGGGGATACAAGTGTTTTTTTTACATGAATATTTTGTGTAATGCTTAAGTCAGGGCCTTTGTTGTGCTCATCACCAGAACAGGTGAACACAATAGGTAAGTTTTTATCCCACACCCACCCTTGTGTTCTTCCCCTTCCTTGGTTTCTCATGTTTGTTATATTGCTTTGTGCCTGTGTGCATCCATCAATCAGCTCCCAGTTATTAGTGAGAACATTTGGTGTTTTATTTTCCATTCCTGAAATACATCCCTTAGAATAATGGTCTCCAGTTCCCTCCATGTTGCTTCAAATGACATTCTTTTATTCCTTTTTATGGCTGAGTAGTACTCCATGGTATGTGTGTATATATTTTTTTTATCCACTCATGAATTGAGGGCACTTAGGTTGATTCCACATATTTGCAATTGTGAATTGTGCTGCCATAAACATTTGAGTGCAGGTGTCTTTTTGATAAGATGACTTCATTTCCTTTGGGTACATACTTAGCAGTAGAATCGCTGAATTGAATGGCAGGTCGGCATTTATTTATTTGAGGTATCTCCATACTATTTTCCACAGAGGCTGTATTAATTTTAAGTCCCACCAACAGTATATAAGCATTCCTTTCTCTCTGAATCCATGCCAGTATCTACTGTTTTTTTACTTTTTTAGTAATAGCCATTCTGACAGGGGTAAGGTAGTATCTCATTATAGGTTTAATTTGTATTTCCCTGTTTAATAGTGATATTGAACAGTTTTTAATATGTTTGTTGGCCATTTGATATTTTCTTATGAAAAACTTCTGTTCATGTTATTTGCCCACTTTTTGTTGGGGTTTTTGATTTTTTGCTTGCTGATTTGTTTGAGTTCTTTGTATGTTCCGGATATCACCTTTTCAGATGTATAGTTTGTGAATATTTTGCCCCATTCTGTAGATTGTCAGTTTGCTCTGTTGATTATTTTCTTTGTGGTGAAGAAGCTTTTTAATTTAATTAAGTTCCATTTATTTATTTTTCTTGTTGCTATATTTGCCTTTGGGTCTTAGTCATAAATTCTTTGCCTACGCCAATGTCTAAAAGAGTTTTTCCTAAATTTTCTTCTATAATTTTTATGGTTTCATGACTTACATTTAAGTCTTTGATCCATCTTGAATTAACTTTTGAATATGGTGAGAGATAGGGATCGTGTTTCATTCTTTTGCATGTGGCTCTCCAATTTTCTCAGCAACATTTATTGAATAATTTTTTCCAGTTATGTTGCTGTCTGCTTTGTCAAAGATTGGTTGGTTGTAGGTAGATGGTTTTATTTCTGGGTTCTCTATTCTGTTCAATTGGTCTATATCTCTACTTTCATAACAATACCATGCTGTTTTGGTTGCTATAGGCTGGTAGTGTATTGAAAGTCAGATAATATGATGCCTCAAGATTTGTTCTTTTTACTTAAGATTGTTTTGGATATTCAGGTTTTTTGGTTCTAAATGAAGCTTAGGATTATTTTTTTCTAGATCTGTGAAATTTGACACTGGCATTTTGATGGGGATAACATTGAATCTGTAAATTACTTTAGGCAGTATGGACATTTCAACAATGTTGATTCTACCAATCCATGAGCATGGGTGTTCCCCATTTGTTTGTGTCATCTATTATTTATTTCATCAGTGTATTGTAGTTCTCCTTATAGAGATCTTTCACTGCTTCATTAAGCAGATTCCTAGGTATTTTTATTTTCTTTGTGGCTATTGTGAATGGTATTGAGTCCTTGATTTGACTGTCCACTTGACTGTTATTAGTATATAGAAATGCTACTTGATTGTGTACATTGAGTTTTTAACCTGAGACTTTGCTGAGTTTAATTATTAATTCTAAGAGACTTTAAGGTTTTCCAGATACAAGACCATATCATCAGCAAATAGATTTATTTTGATATCTTTCCTGGTTTGGATGCCCTTTATTTTTTTCTCTTGCTCGATTGCTTTGGCTAGGAGTTCCAGTAGTTTGTTGAATAAAAGTGGTGACAGTAGGCATCTTTATCTTATTCCATTTCTTAAGGGGAATGCTTTCAACATTTCCCCATTCATGATATTGGCTTTGTCATATGTGGCTTTCATAATTTTGAGATATGTTCCTACTATGCCTATTTCATTGAGGGTTTTTATCATGAGAGGGTGCTGGATTTCATTAAGTGCTTTTTCTGCATCTATTGAGATGATCATAGGGCCTTTCTTTTTCTTCTGTTTATGTGGTGAATCATGTTTATTGATTTGCATATATTAAATTATTCATGTTTCTTCAGGATGAAACCTACTTTATCATGGTGGATTATCTTTTTGATGTGCTGTGGAATTTGGTTTGCTAATATTTTGTTGAAGATTTTTTCATCTATGTTCATAAGGGATATTAGTCTGTAGTTTTCTTTTTTTGTGGTAGCCTTTCCTGGCTTTGATATCAGGGTGATACTGGCTTCATAAAATGAGTTTTATGAGATTCCCTCCTTCTTGATGTTATGGAATAGTTTCTGTAGGATAGGTGACAGTTTTTTTTCCATAGGTCTGGTAGAATTTGGCTGTGTATTCATTTGGTCTGGGGCCTTTCTTGTTGGGAGATTTTTAATTACTACCTCAATATTGCTGCTTATTATTGGTCTGTTCAGGGTTTATATTTCTTCCTGATTCAAGCTTAGACAGTTTTGTGTTTCCAAGAATTTACCCATTTCCTCTAGGTTTTCTAGTTTGTTTGCATAGAGCTTTTTATGGTATTTATGGATGATATTTTGTATTTCTGAGGTATCAGTTGTAATGTCCTCTTTTTAATTTCTGATTGAGGTTATTTGAGTCCTTTCTCTTTTATTTCTGGTTAATATTCCTTGTGGTCTATTGATTTTGTTTATCTTTTCTAAGAACCAACTTTTTGTTTCATTCATCCTTTGTATTTTTTTTGTTTCCATTTCATTTAGTTTTGCCCTAAGCTTTTTTTATTTCTTTTCTTCTGCTGTCTCTGGGTTTGGTTTCTTCTTCTTTTTTGTAATCCCTTGAGATGCGACACTAGGTTGTTAATTTGTGATCTAATTTTCTTTTTGACGTAGGCATTGAACACTAAGAACTTTCCTCTTGGGCTCTTTTTTCTGTATCCCATAGATTTTGAAAGCTTGTGTCCCCTTTGTCTTTCAGTCTGAGGAATCTTTTGATTTCCATCTTAATTTTCATCATTGTCTCAAGGATCATTCGGCATTCAATTGTTTAATTTCCATGATGTTGTGTAGCTTTAAGTGTTTTTCTTGGAATTAATATCTGATTTTATTCCACTGTGGTCTGAAAAGATACATGGTATGATTTTAGTTTTGTTGAATTTGCCAGGGCTTGTTTAATGGCCTAAGATATGATAAATCTTGAAAAATGCCACATATGCTGATGAGGAAAATGTATACTCAGTAGTTTTGGGGTAGAATATTCTGTAAATGTCTGTTAGGTCCATTTGTTCTACTGTCCTGTTTGTGTCCAGTTTTTCTTTATTCATTTTCTGATGCAATGAACTGTCCAGTACTGTCAGTGGAGTGTTGAAGTCCCTGTTAAGATGCTACTATTTATTTCTTTGCTTTGATCTAGAAGAATTTGCTGTATGAAATTGGGAGCTTCTGTGGTAGATATGTATATATTTAGGATTGTTATATCTTGTTGAATTGTGCCCTTCACTATTACGTAATGACTATCTTTGTCTTTTTTTACCATTGTTATTTTAAAGTCTATTTTTATTATTTATGGGAATGGCCACACCAACACTCTTTTGGTTTCCATCTGCTGGGAATGTTAACCTTGAGTTAACATTCCCTTAACCTTGAATCTGCGTGAGTCTTTATGGTATAGATGTGTTTCCTGGAGACAGCAGATTCTTGGGTTGTGTTTTTTCTTTCATTCAGCTAGGGTATACATTTTAAGAGGAGAATTCAGACTGTTCACATTGAGTACTGATATGTGGGATGCTGTTCCATTTATCATATTGGTTGATACCTTTTTTTTTTTTTTGGTTTTCCCTTTTGTGCTGTTGTTTTATAAGAGTCGTGAGCTATAACTTTTGTGTGCTTCTACACTGTTTGGTGTTTTTGTGTTGCTGCATGTATAATGTACTTTTGAGCATTTCCTGTAGAGTGTGTCTAGTAGTGATAAATTCCCTTAGTGTTTGTTTGTTTGATTTCTCCATCATTTATGAAACTTTATTTAGCAGGACACAAAATTCCTCACTGGCAGTCTCCAGTTTAAAGAGACTAAAGATAGGACCCCATTCTTTTCTAGCTTGTTAGGTTTCTCTTGAGAAGTCTTCTGTTAGTATTATGGGGTTTCCTTTGTAAGTTACTTGATGTTTTCACCTCATGACTCATAAAAATTCCTCCTTTGTGTTGACTTTTGCCAGTCTGATGACTATACATCTTGGTGATTCCCTTTTGCCAATGAGTTTCCTAAATATGTTTTTAAATTTTTTTTTATTTCAGCATATTATGGGGGTACAAATGTTCAGGTTACATATATTGCCTTTGCCCCACCCAAGTCAGATGTGTCCATCCCCCAGACAGTGTGCACTGCACCCATTATGTGTGCATATACCCATCCCCTCCTCCAATCTGCCTGACACACGATGAATGTTATTACTATATATGCACTTAAGTGTTGATCAGTTAATACCAATTTGATGGTGAGTATATATGGTGCTTATTTTTTCATTCTTGGGATACTTCACTTAGTAGAATGAGCTCCAGGCTATCCAGGATAATACAAGAGCTGCTATATCACCATTGTTTTTTGTGGTTGAGTAGAACTCCATGGTATACATGTAGCACATTTTCTTAATCCACTCATATATTTATGGGCACTCGGGTTGTTTTCACATCTTTGCAATTGTGAATTGTGTTGCTATAAACATTCAAGTGCACATGTCTTTTTTATAGAATATCTTTTGTTCCTTTGGGTAGATGCCCAGTAATGGAATTGTTGGATCAAATGGGAGTTCTACTTGTATCTCTTTGAGGTGTCTCCATATTGCTTTCCACAGGGGTTGTAGTAGTTTATAATCCTACCTTGTATCTGGATGTGTAAATCTCTGACAAGATCAGGGAATTTTTCCTCAATTATTCCCTCAAATAGGTTTTCTAGGGCTTGTACTTTCTTCATCTTCAGGGATGTCTATAATTATTATATTTGGCCATTTTACATAATTTCGTATTTCTTGTAGTCTTTGTTCATTCCTCTTGATTTGTTGTTCTTCATTTCTGAAGGGATTAATTCAAAGAGTTATCTTCAAGCTGTCAAATTCTTTCTTCTGCTTGGTCTAATATATTCTTAAAACTTTCCACTGTGTTTTATATTTTCCTAAATGAATTTTTTATTCCAGAAGTTCTGTTTATTTTTTTCTTTAAAAATGTAACTATCTCTTTACTAAATTATTCATTCATTCACTGAATTATTTTTCTGGTTTCTTTGAGTTGATTTCCATTTTCTCTTATATCCCATTGAATTTCCTTAAAATCCATATTTGTAATTCTTTATGTGTTATTTCAGTTTTTTCATTTTGGTTGGGGTCCATTGCTAGAGAGTTGGTGTACTCCTTTGTGTGTGTGGGTGTGGGGGGGTGGTCCTTTCATGCTGATTTTTCACAATTCCAGAGTTCTTGTGCTGATTTCTTCTCATCTGAAGCAGTGGTCACTTCTTGTTTTTGAATTTTCTTTTGTTCAGATGGGGCTTTCCCCCCCATTGTTCTTAAGGGTGTGTCTAGATTATGGATGGATACCTTAGTTATAGATATTTTTATAGTGCTAGTTTTCTCAGTTGCTAGTTATTTGTAAGGTGTAGCAGTGATGTACTGGGTGCATGGGCAGATTCCCTATTTCTTGTTGACACGAGAAGATGGAGGTCTTTGAAATCCTTTTTCTTTCCCTAGCCCTATGGTCTTCTTAAAGGTTTGAATTATATTGGGATGCCCAGTTTCATCTCCAGACAGTAGGTGATGCTTCTGGAAAAGAGTCAGCCTTGCCCTGTATGATTGAGTCAGTAAATGCTATAAGGTCTGTACAAGTTGTCCTCCCTGCCAGTTGGTGGTACTTGCAGGAACAAGCCAGCTGCAGTGTTGTTTTCTGGGACCTGGGACTAGATCTAGTCCATCGGGGAAGGCACTTGAATGCCCAGGTGGTGGGTGGGCCCTGGAGCTCACAGGGGACTTTTTATTCTCTATCACAGCAGGCTGGGTGGGGCTGGGTCTGATGAGCATGTGCTCAGGCTCAACAAGGGCAGCTACAAGAGCTTTCTTGGCAGGGGTCAAGGGTCAGATTCCAGGCTTCTGGGAAAAGCCATCAGGGAGGGGTTGAAGTGGCCCCACCAAGCTAGAAAGTCTGCTTGTGGGGGAGGTGCCATCTGGGATTCACAGACTTTGCTGTCAGGAGTCAGTTTTGTTCTTCTCCCTGCCCCTCTGGCCTGAGATCTCCTTTCAGTGTCTGGCTGCAAGCAGGACCCCCACTAGCAGAGCTCACTGTCAATGGCACTGCAGGCTGTGAGCTTCCCTGCCCAGGATCCTGACCAGGACCAAAAGCTGTGGCTTGGACCCACACTGCACACTCCTTCCTTTCAGCCCACATGGGCTCCCTCACCTCCCCAGCTAGTTCACAATTCTCCCCTCTGTGTCCCCAAGCAAAATGATCAAGACCTAAGGGTATGGGATCTGACCTGTGGGCATGTCCTCTGTTACCCTAAATTTAATCCCTGACCATGCCAGGGAGAAGTGTGTTGGTCCTCATTTGCTTGGTAGTATTCACACAGTCTTAATGTACCTCCACTTTTGTGTCTGCCCTGCTCTGCTGGAGCAGCCAAGTGAGCAGTACCAGGGAGGGCTGGCAGGCAGGGAGCTCAGAGTCTGAGCACCCCTTGGTCTGCTGCAGATATTTAAGAGGAAAGGTGTGAGCCCCACTCTCTGTGGGAGTCTCAGTGTAGTGTATGTGTCAGCAGAAGGGAAGCAGCCACTCCTGAGAGCCCAGATCAGTTGTCCATTTGAGAACTCATGCCACTCAGCAGGGATTGGAAAGGGGAGGAAAGGAGTCTAAATAGAGGAGAGCTGGCATTCTGGTTATCTTTGTCCCTCTCCTTTGAAGGCAGCCTACCCAGAGTGTCTAAGCTCTGAGATCACCCAGATCCCCTGGGACCTACTGGCTCCTGTGGCCACTGCAGTCTGGGCAGGAATTTGGAAGTGTTTGTGTGGGGACCAGTGACATAAAAACTGAAGAGCTGAAGCTCCCTTGGGAGGACAAAGGCCTACAATGAGTGGAGAAGCAGTATGGCACCTACCATCTCATCTGTGGTGGCGGGGAGCAAGTCTGAAGGGCCTGGCAGCCTGGTGCTTTGTTTTCAAGAACCTCCCAGTTCACTGGTGGCAACAGCTCTTTGGCTCATGAGAGTATAAAAGCTCTCCAGCACCTCTTGAGCCTGCTAACTACCAGAGGTGTGAAGGAAGAAGAAACAAAACCCCCACCTATCAGATCTATGGGACTCCAAGTTTCTCAAGGGTTGGTCTCTGCCAAAATCTTGCTCCCTCTTGTTGTGTTCCACAACTTTTTCCCATGGAATCTCTGGTACGTTCTGGCACTATTCCTTCGGAATTACACCTAAGCTATTTTTTTTCCATCTAAAATGTTTCCTTCTTTCTGAGATGATCTGGGAACCAATGTCTCTAGTCAGACATCTTGCCCCATCCTCTTCTTTATTTCTTGAGTACTTATTTATATCTTCGTTACCTATTTGCTACATATCTATAGTTCTTAAATATTTGTTGATACTGTTGTAGGCATTTAAAATGCATCCTTGAACAATATAGATAAAGATCCCTGCTATTTTGGAATTCCCATTCTAGCAGGGTGTGATTATGGTGAGAGAGATAATAAAAATAATAAACAAATAAATAATTTAGTGTGTTAGAAAGTAAGTGCTATGGAAATGCAAAAGTAGAGAGGTAAGGGTGATGAGGATTGGAGTGGGAATGAGTTGCAATTTTAAATATGATAGGGTAGGCATCATAGAAAATACAAAAAATGAGCAAAATCTAAAAATAGGTGAAGGAATTACACAAGTGTATATTTAGGGCAATAGAATTCCAAGCAGAGAAAATGACCAATCTAACTGTCCCAAAGGATTGTTCTACATGTATTTTATGGAAGGCAGTGAGTACAGTAAGGCTACAATGGAGTGGATGATAAGGAGAGGAGAACATAGAGTATAAAATGTGAAGTCAGAGAGGAAATGGAGGGACAGATCATCTGGGGTGGTTTGGTCGTTTTAATGACTCTGACATTTATTTTGACTCAAATGGGTATTTGGTACAGGGAGTTGAGCAGAGAATTGACATGATCTGTCATGATTTCCAAGGATTATCCTGGCTACTATGTAGATAATAGTTCATAGAGACCAATGTTAAAAGCAAGAAGACAAATCAGGTCATTGTATATTCCAGGTTGGAAATGATGGTGGGTTAGACTATAGTGGTAGCAGTAGAAACAGTGAGAAGTGTTAGGATTCTCAATATTTTTGAAGGTAAAGTCAAAATATTTCCTAACGCCTTGGCTCTGGCATGTAAAAGAAGGTGAGAAATCAAAAATGTCTTCAGGGTTTCCATTAGGAGCAATGAAAAGAATCAGTGGACATCAGTTAAAGTGAAGGTGGTTGTAAGCAGAGCAAGTTTGGAGGTGGGAAAAATCTGGCATTCAAGTTTTTATAGATTGAACTTGAAATTCCTTTTAGATATCCAGGTGGATATTTTAAAACTATGTTAATAGTTATATAATATACTCAGCCAAGTTAGTATTCAAGAATAATATGAAGCGGGATGCACTATATGGGGGAAGGACATACTTGTGGCCCTGGCTTGAGTGAGGCAAATGTTTGTACCCCCATAATATCCTGAATTAAAAAAATGGAAAAGTAAAGAGGCATGAAAGTAGAAAAAAGATAATATGAAGTGTCTGAAGCCAGTTTCATTTTCATCTTTAGAATCTCAAATCTTGTCCTTATTATAGGGTTCTGAAATTTTAAAATGATGAATGAATGAATGAATTTGTTAATTTACCTTCATGATTAATTAGCTGAAGTAAATTTTTTGAAGTATAATCCCACCCAACTCTAAGCCTCCAAGCCTATCTATGATGTAATGCTGCCCACTTTTCAGGATAAACAGCAGAAGTAAATGGATTCGATCCTGGAGGGATATCTTTTACTAAAGTTTCTTGTGGTAGATGAGAAATAGTACCATGGCAAACATTTGAATCATTGACAAGAATTCTGGTTGCACTTATTCTAATGCAATACAGCTACCATCATGCAGTGTTTAATTTCACAGAAACCATTGAACCATATTGCTTATTTGATAGCTCTGTTACAAAAACAGTTCAGCAGAGACCTTCTGGCACATACGTATTTTATCACTGGTTATTGACATATATAATAATGTAACTGGAGCTATCGGTTTCTTTAGTGCTATATCCAAACATTTTTCATTTTGATATAATTAATAGATATTTATTTTTGCTGCCAAAATCAAAGGCACCAGTACCAATCTGTTTATGATGATCATTTCCTTCCTCTGGTCCTTGTCACAAATTCATTACATCATCTTATTATGGTTGCCCATTCATTTCATATTACACGTAGTGGCACATACAATTTTTTTTAACCACAGATGTTGATTTCCATATTGTTGCCCCAATGCATAAACACTTCCTTAGTATATCATTGGTGGATGAATATTTCACAGAGAAATTGCTGATGCTTAAAATATAAATGATATATGCACATCACTTTGCCTTTTCTCTCCTTGCATAAACTTTCACCACTAGCCAATGATGACTGAATATTTAACACCCAGAATCATTGAAGTACACCTACTTAACTTGTAAATAATTTATGACTAAGAGTTGACATCTAAAAGAAAATTTTTAGCTCTCATGAGAAATAATGCAGTATGGAAACTTTGCTTGGCATCTATCTTGGATTAGAGAAATAGATTAAGTTTTTAATAAATCATCTAGATTCATAACTTTATAAAGCTAGAAGACACTTGAGAATATGTGGAAGGAAAAATGAATATTTTAGGAATACTCAGTATGTAACTGACACTGTGACAGGTAATTTATATATATTATTTCATTGAAACTTCATAGCAATGATAAGGATACTGAAGCTAAACTGGTTAAGAAATTGACCAAGTACCATATGAAGAAAGTGGGAGATCTGAGATTTATTTAACCCCATTTTTTTTTCCATGACAATCTGCCTCTCAATTGTCTCAGTTTAAAATCAAAAAATATTTAGAGATATTTAGTTATTAAAAGTCAGGCAGATGGTTTATGGCAGAACTGGTGTTAGAACTCCTTATCTCTCAAGGCTCTCCTTCTGTCTTCTACATCATTCTCTCTTCCTGGAAAGATCTATAACACAATAGTTGAAATCTGACCTTATTTTGAAATTATAGGAAGCTTCACAACTTGATTTTTCTCTGTAAATAAATGGTCCTGGATCTCAAAGTATAAGTGAATGCAATTATTGAACAACTTGATTCCATGTATATGCTCTTTTTCCCCCATTTTTTAAATTTTTATATATTCATGGCATGTAAGTGCAATTTTGTTACATTGATATATTGTATTGTGGTGAAGTCAAGGCCTTTAGTGCATACATCACTGAAGCAACACACCTCATACCCACAAAGAAACTTCCCAACATCTAACTCCCTCACATTCCCCCACCCCTACAAGTCTCCATTGTCCATCCTTCCACACTGTTTCCATGTGTACACATTATTTAGTTTCCACTTATAAGTGAGAACATGTGGTATTTGTCTTTCTGAGTCTGAGTTGTTCACTTAAGATAATGGCTTCTAGTTCCATCCATGTTGCTACAAATGATATGATTTCATTCTTATTTTTTTTACAGGTGAATAATATTCCATTGTTTATATACCATATTTCCTTTATCCATTCACCTGTTGATGGACACTTAGGTTGATTCCATATCATTGCTATTGTGAATAGTGCTTTGAGTGCAGGTATCTTTTTACTTAATATAAATGATTTTTTTTTCCTTGGGTAGATACACAAAAGCAGGACTGCTGGCTCACCTTTGATATGTCCATACTGTTTTCTATAGGGGTTGTACTAATTTACATTCCCCCCAATAGCGTATTTCTCTGCATCCTTGCCAACATGCTTTTGTCCTTTTAATAATATCCATTCTGATTGGTGTAATACGATACTTTGTTGTGGTTTTAATTTGCATTTTCCTGATGATTGGTGTTGTTGAAAATTTTTTCCTATGCTTATCAGCCATTTGTTTGTCTTCTTTTGAAAAATATCTATGCATGTCTTTAGCTCACTTTTTAATGGAGTTAATTGGTTTTGCTGTTGTTGAGTTGTTTGAATTTCTTGTAAATTCTAGGTATTAGTCCCCTGTTAGATATGTCACTTGCAAATATTTTCTACCATTCTGTAGGTTATCTGTTTACTCGGTTGATTATTTCTTTTGCTGTGCAGAAGCATTTTAGTTTAAGTCTCATTTGTTTGTTTTAGTTTTTGTTGCCAGTGTTTTTGTGCTTAGTCATAAATTTTTTGTATAGACCAATGACCAGAATAGTTTTACCCAAGTTTTCTTCTAGTATTTCTATAGTTTCAGGTCTTATACTCAAGTCTTTAATCAATATTTTATTGATTTTTGCATATGATGAGAGTTGGGGTCCAGTTTCATTCTTCTACGTATGGCAATCCAATTTTCTCGCCACCATTTATTGAAAAAGGTGTCCTTTCCCCAGTGTATATTTTTGAGACTTTGTCAAAGATCAGTTGGCTGTAGATATGTTGTGGCTTTATTTCTGATTTTTCTATTCTGTTTCATTAATTCATGTGTGTATTTTTAAACCATTACAATGCTGTTTTGGTTACTGTAGACTTGTAGTATAACTTGAAGTCAGGCAATGTGATGCCCCCAGCTTTCTTCTTTTTGCTCAAGATTGCTTTGGCTATTTGGTCTCTTTTTTTGGTTCAATGTGAACTTCAGAATTGCTTTTTCTAATTCTATGAAAATCAATGTAGGTATTTTGATAGGAATTGCATTGAATCTGTAGATTGCTTTACACAGTATGGTCATTTTATCAATATTAAGTCTTCAGATACATGAGCATGCAATGTTTTTCCATTTGTTTGTTTCATATTCAATTTTGTTCATCAGTGTTTTGTAGTATTTCTCATAGAGATCATGATTAAATTTATTTCTAGGTATTTTATTTTTATTTTTTGAAGCTATTGTAAATGGTGTTGTCCTCTTGATTTGGTGCTCAGCTAGATTATTGTTGGTATGTAGAAATGCTACTGAATTCTATACATTAATTTCATATCCTAAAAATTTACAGAATTCATTTATCAAAGCTAAGAGTTTTTTTTGGTGGAGTCTTTGGGTTTTCTAGACATAAGGTCATATCATCAGCAACTAGGGACCGTTTGATTTCCTCTTTTCCAATTTGGATGCCTTTTATTTTTTTCTCTTGCTTGATTGCTCTGATGAGGACTTCCAGTACTATGTTTTATAAGAGTGGTGATAGTGGGCATCTTGTCTTGTTCCAGTTTTTAAGGAGAATGCTTTCAACTTTTCTCCCTATTCAGTATGATGTTGGCTGTGGATTTCTTGCATATGGCCTTTATTATTTTGAGGTATATTCCTTCAATTTTTAGTTTGTGAGGACTTTTATCATGAAGCAATACTGGATTTTATGAAATGCTTTTTATATCTCTTTTGAGATGAGCATATGTTTTTTGTTCTTAATTCTGTTTATGTGATATATCACATTCGTTGATTTTCACATGTTGGACCATCCTTGCATTTCTGATACAAACCCACTCGATCATGGTGTATTGTCTTTTTGATGTGCTGTTGGATTCAATTTGCTAGTATTTTGTTGAGAATTTTTTTTGTCTGTGTTCATCAGGGATATTTGTCTATAGTTTTCTTTTTTTGTTGTCTCCTTGTCAGGTTTTGAATGATATAGCTTCATATGAGTCAGGGAGAATTTCCTCCTCCTTAATTTAAATTTTCCTCCTCCTCAATTTTCCTCTGCAATTTTGGAGCATTTTAAGAAGGATTGATATTAGTTCTTCTCTGTGTGTTTGGTGGAATTCTCCTGTAAATCCATGTGATCCTTTTCTTTGTTTGAAGATATTTTATTATTGATTTAATCTCACTAAACCTTATTGGTCTGTTCATGTGTTTTTTTCCTGATTCACTCTTAGTAGGTTGTATGTTTCCAGGAATTTATCCATTTCCTTTAGGGTTTCTAGTTAGTGAGTATATAATTGTTCATAATAGTCTATGATTATCTTTTGTGTTTCCATGGTATCAGTTATAATGTCTCCTTTTTTCTTTCTTAATCCACTTATTTGAATCTTCTCTCTTCTTTTCTTGGTTAGTACAGTTAGTGATTTATCCATTTTGTTTATCTTTTAGAAGAACCAACTTTTTGCTTCATTGTTCCTTTGTATTTTTGTAGTGTCTATGTCATTTAGTTTTAATCTGATTTTGGCTATTTCTTTTCTTTTGCTAACTTTGGGTTTGGTTTATTCTTATTTTTTTTTAACCTTCCTGAAGGTACAATGTTAGGTTTTTAATTTGTGATCTTTTTACTTTTTTTATGTAAGTATTTCATGCTAAAAGCTTTCTTCTTAGTACTGCTTTTAGTTTATCTCATAGATTTTGGTATGTTGTCATTTCATTTTCATTTGCTTCAAAAATTTTTTTAATTTCCATATTGACCCATTGATCATTCAGGAGCATGTTGTTTAATTTCAATGTGTTAGCATAGTTTTTGAAGTTCCTCTTTATATTGATTTCTAGCATTATTCCACTGTGGTCTAAGAAGAGACTTGATATGATTTTGATATTTTTAAATTTGTTAAGATTTGTTTTGTGGTCTAACACATGGTCTATCTTAGAGAATGTTCAATGTGTTGGTGAAAAGAATGTATATTCTTTAGTTGTTGGGAAGAATGTTCTGTAAATGTCTGTTAATACATTTGGTCTAAAGTCCAATTAAATTCTAATGTTTCTTTGTTGATTTTCTGTCACAGTAGTCTTTTTAGTGCTGTGAGTGGGGTGTTGAAGTTCCCCACAGTTATTGTGTTTCTGTATATCTCTTTCTTTAGGTCTAGTAATAATTGTTTTTTGAATCTGGGAGCTGTGATGTTAGGAATGTATATAATTAGAATTGTTATAGCCCCTTGCTTAATTGATCTATTTGTCATTATATAGTGACCTTCTTTGTCTTTTTTTTTCACTATTTTTGATTTAAAGTTTGTTTTTTCTGTTATAAGTGTAGCTACTCCTGCTCTCTTTTAGTTTCCATTTGTGTAGAATATCTTTTTCCACCCCTTTACTTTCAGTCTATATGTGTTTTTATGGGTAAGGTACGTTCCTTGTAAGCAGCTTGTAGTTGAATCATACTTTTTAATTAATTTTACCAATTGATACCTTTTAAGTGAAGCATTTAACCCATTCCTTCCTGTTCAAGGTTAATATTGATATGTGAAGCTCTAGTCCTGTCATATTGTTGTTTTCTTGTTGTTTTATAAATTCTTTATTCCTTTCTTTTTTCTTTTGATGAAAAGAAATTGCATGACATTGTCATTTGATTCCTTTCTCTTCCTCTTTTGTGTGATTATTTTATAAGTCTTGCAAGTTATATTTTCATGTGTTTTCATGATGGTGAATATTGACCTATGTTTTGATGTTTAAAATCTTTTGGGCATTTGTGTAGGTCTGCTCTAGTCTTGATGAATTCTCTCAGTGTTTGCTTGCCTGAGAAAGACTTTGTTTCTCCTTCATATATGAAGCTTATTCTGGCAGTTCAGAAAATTCTTATCTGGAAGGTTTTTTCTTTCAGTAGTTTTAAAATGCCATCCCATATTCTACTGGCTGGTTAGGTGTCTGATGAGAAGTCCACTGTTAGTCTGATGGGGTTTCATTTGTAGGTGATAAGACACTTTTGCTAATTTTAAAATTCTTTCTTTACTTTGGCTTTAGATATTCTGAATATAACATGCCATGGAAAAGTCCTTTTTACAATTTACTTACAGTGTATTGCTGGGCCTCCTATATCTGATCTGTAACTGTCTTGCTCAACTTGGGAAGTTTTCATTGATTTTTTCTTTAGATAGGTTTTCTAAACTTTTTGGTCTCTCTTCCCCTTCAGGAATACCTGAAATTCATAGGTTTAGCTACTTTGTGTAGTCCCTGATATCATGAGGGCTTTGCCCATCCTTTCATATTCTTTTTTCCTTTGTTTTTGTGTAAATGGATTATTTCAATAGACTTGTCTTCAAGACCTGAGATTATGTCTTCTACTTGGTCTAGTCTATTATTCAAGATTTCCAATGCATTTTGTATTTCATTTAATGAGTTTTTAGTTCCAGAATTTCAGTTTTATTTATTTATTTTTTAAGATATCTATCTCCTTAGTAAATTTCTTATATCCTGAATTGATTTTCTGATTGCTTATATTGGTTTTCAGATTTCTCTTGCATGTCATTGAGCTTCCTTAGTCAATATTTTGAATCCTGTGTCTGGCATTTCATGGAGTTCTTTTTGACTGGGATCTGTTGCTGGACAATTATTTTGGTCCTTGGGTACTATCATACTTCCTTGACTTTTCATGTTTTCTGTGTTCTGTTGATATCTGCACATCTGGTGTAGCAGTCACTTTTTCCAATTTTTTGGAATTGCTTTCATAGGGGATGATTTTTTCCTGAAGATATATATATGTTATTGGTTGAGTAGTTGCCTTTGGTTGCCTCTGATAGTATGATCTTTATATGGTTTCTTTAGTACTACACAAGGTCAGTAGTATCTCTGATTTCCATTGTGGTTTGTGTATGTTTATTTTTTGAGGCTGAGGTGAAGTTTTGCTGGGGACATGGATGTCAACTGAGCTAGTCTTTGGTGCTCAGCAGTGGTAGCCATGAGCTAAGTGTGCCTATTTTTAGGCCCCAGAGCAGCTTATACTGGCACCAGTGTTTGTGGGTCTTGTGGGGCCAATTCTTGGGCCTCCAGCTAGCTTGTTCATAAGCTAATAGTGGGAGGAGTGGGCTGGATTTGTGGGCAGGTTCTCAGGCCCTGGAAAGCTGGTGTGATGTAAATGATGGCAGTAGTGATGGTGGAGCAACCCATTGGGACCAAAAGGGTCCATGTTGGTGTTGCTGACAGCTGTGGTGGGTAGAGTGGCTAGTCTGAAATCCCACAGCCACCTGTGGCAGGGTGGTAGGGATAGGTATGTTCTTAGATGTGATTAGGAGAGCTTGGTGTTCCTTCTCCCTCTCTGGCTTGATGTGGCTGTAGCTGCATTGCCTCAAACTTGGCCCAAAGATGGGGTGCAGCCTAGTATTAAACTCTCAAAATTGTGCCTTGGGCCTGCAACCAGGGAGGGTAGAGCTCCTTTCAGGCAAGCAATATGGGCAAGAAGCTGTAGGGAGCGTGGTCCACTCATGTCTTGGTCCCAGAATGTCCAGTTGTAGGGTGGTTGGTATTGTCCTAGGTATGCCTAAGACAGCCTGGTTTCCTTGTCCCTGTCCCTTTGCCAGGTGGAATCACGGTTTTGTCAGCCTGAGGGTAGGGTGCGGCCTCACACTAAGCCATCAAAATGGCACGTTTCCCTGTGACCAGAGAAGGTGGGGCCTCTTCCAGGCAAGCAGCATAGGCAAGAGGCTGTGGAGAGAGTGATCAACTCACATCTCAGTCTCAACAGCCCACAACAAGGTTGTGGGGACCTTCCCAGGGTTGTGTGGGAGCCCCCAGTCCCCCACTCCATAGCGACACAGCATCAGCAGCCACATTAATAGATCCTGAGTATCTATGCTTTTAGGATGACACCCACCTGAAGGTGCTCTAAGCTAGAATGTTTATAGGATTACATGTAGATTCCCTTTATAGAACAATGTCTTCGTGCAATATCTAGGCAGCTCTCTAGGTTAAGCCTGAGGCCTGCACAAGTCAAGAGTTCTATAGTCAAGGTTGTAAGTGCCCATTTTGGAATATGCAGCCATGGAGATTTCTCCCTTATTATTTCCCCACATCCAGGAATTTATCCCAGCTCTCAGACAGTCACCAACTGGGCAAGACACCTTGAAACCTCTCCTTATGTGTTTTGGTGCTTCCCATCACTTCTGTAGTGAATCCTGGGATTCTTTTCTAGATGATCTCTTAACTGCTTTTTGTCTGTTTAGGGCATATGGCTCTTTTCTATTTGACTTTGAAATAAGTCATGTTTCATGTGTTGGTAAGGCTTTCTGTTGAATTGAGCACTTTAGACAGGAAACTGGTGGCTGGAGAGCTTAAGTGATTTTCAAAAGGTAACACGATTGCTTAATAGGTAATGGGGTGCCATAAAGAAGAGACCAATGGTAACTTGTAGTTACAGTGAAAGTTTTGGGTGAAATATTTCCAAATTTAAGTAGAAACATTAATAACAAATAACTAGAAAACATAATTTTAAAAGGTACCGTTTATTGTAGCATTGAAAATCAAGTATATAGTAGTAAATCTATCAAAAAATTTTGTAAGAATATATGCAAAAAATGTTATAATTCATTAAAATGAATAATAAATAATATTGGCCGAGCATGGTAGCTCTCGTTTGTAATCCTAGCACTTTGGGAAGCTGAGGCAGGAGGATTGCTTGAGGCCAGGAATTTGAGACCAGCCTGAGGAAGAGCGAGACCTCATCTCTACAAAAAATAGAAAAATTATCCAGGCACGATTGTGTGTGCCTGTAATCCCAACTACTCAGGGGGCTGAGGCAGCAGGATCACTTGAGCCCAGCAGCTTGAGATTTCAGTGAACTGTGATGGCACTACTGCACTCCAGCCTGGGTAACAGAGCAAGACGCTGTCTAAATAAATAAATAGACAGATAGATAGATAGATATGTATATTACGTTCATAAATGGAGATATTTAATATCATAAAACACTCCAGCCTGAGTAACAGAGCAAGACCCTGTCTCGAAAAATAATAAATAAATAAATACATGAATAAATAAGTATGATGTTCATGAATGGAGATATTTAATATCATAAAAATGTTAAATTTCTTCTCAGATGGATCCAAATATGCAATGACATTAACAAAAATCTCAATAGGATTTTTTTTGAACTTGATAGATAACCTGGTTTAAATTTTTTATGGCAGTATAGATATCAAAAATAACCAAAATACTTATTAATACTTTGTACTAGTACAAAAGAGTAAAGAGGGGTGACTTACCATGAGGCATCAAGAATTATTATAACGTTATAGTAATTAAGACAGCATTTTACTGGCCCTGGTATTGACAATTGACCAAGTATAAAACATAATGTAAAAACATACTTATGCATGTGCAACTTTCATGTACTATACAAGTGAATGGAGAAAGGAGGGACTGTTCAGTAAATTAGCTATACATCTAAAAAATAACAGTTAGATTCTTATCTTCTACCAAGCAGAAAAATCAACTCCAGATGGATGGAGGACTTAAATATTAGAAAAAAGCCTTTAAAATCTTAATAGAAAATATATTTGATTATTATTCTAACATTGGAGATAGGGAATGATTTCTTAAAATACAAAAAGAACTAACCAAAAGGAAAAAGTGATAAATTTGACTTTAAAACATAAGAACTTTTGTTCATCAAGTCATTTTAAGAAAGTGAAAAACCAAGTCACGGTGAGCTGTATATAGTAAACATTTTCAACATAAGATTTCTTTTACAAATATATGATAAACAACATATCAATAAATGTCAAATAACCCAAAATAAAAATAATCAGGCTTTCCACAGATGACGAAACAAGTGTTCAATAAATATGTAAAGAAATGTTCAACCTCATTAGTAATCAAGCAGAAGTAAATCAAGACTAGGAAAATACCATTTTATAGACATTTAGATGGGAAAAATTTTAAAAAGACTGACATACAAAATGAAGAGGATGCAGTGTGGAGCAGTAGGACCTCATATATTATTGGTGGGAGTATGAGTTGGCATAGAAAATTAGTTTGGCATTGTCTTGTAAAATTGAAGGATTGTCAATACTATGAAGAGAACCCAGATACTGACAATGAACACTATTTTGGTAATGGGCACACTTACAGCAGTGACTCAAGCATTACAGAAGCGATCCATGTAACCGCATATATTTGTACTCCCTTAATACTTTTAAATTAAAAAACAAAAACTAAAGCAAATGTTGGAAAAAGTATTGGTACCATACAGAAATATTTTTAGAGAAATGAAAAAGCAAACCAGTCAGGTATAAATTAGGATGTATTTCCATAAAGTTACACAGAGTGTGCCTGCCTCTAATATAACATGTAATAAAACAAAACATTAGATTATCCAAGTTTAACTTCAGGAGGATGAGGTTGAGGAAGTAGGACTAAAGAAAGCTCCAGAAACCACAGTGGTAGAAAGAATTCCCACATGGCTGAAATACGTAGTAGTAGACATAAAAGTTTCTAGCCATCAATACTGGATGAAGTTCACATTGTTATGAAGGCCCACTTAAATCAAAACGGTGTGGCAGCACTGAAGAACAATGAAGCTGTTTCTCATCCTGTGATCCCTGAGCATCATATCCAGCCTGGGTCAGGCCATTGTGGAAAGCACTCATCTTCACACAAGATAACGAATAATTGTTCACGTGGATTAAATTTCCAGACTCTACTGAGTCATGAAAAAAAAATTATCAGCAGTATAACACAGAGGTTAAAAATGTGGACTCTAGAGTCAGACTGCCCAAATTCTAAAACCAGTTCTGCCACTTGTAAGTTATGTGATATTGTTACTTAAATTATCTGTACCTATTAAAATAAATCTAAGACTAGCACCTACTATTGTGAGGATTAACTGAGTCAACACATGTAAAATGCCTAGAACAGTTATCTGACACATAGAAAGTATACAATAAAAGTTGTCAATTAGTACTGTAGCTTAGACATCATCTTACACGACAGTACGAATTTGCATAGCTATTTGAGGTTTATTAAGACAATGTATAAAACATCTGACACATAGTTGGTGTTATAGACGAAATTGTGTCCCTTCCAAATTTATATGGTGAAACCCTAATGCCCAGTATCTCAGAATATGATTATCTTTAGAGATAGGGCCTTTAAAGAAGTTATTTATTTAAAATGAAGCAGTAGGAATAGGGCTGTAATGCAATATGACTGGTGTCCTTATAAGAAGAATATACTTGGTGCCATGCATAAAAAGAAGATCACATGAAGAGGCAGCAAGAGGACAGCTATCTGCAAGCCAAAGAGAAAGGCTTCAGAGGAAGCCAACCTAACTTGCATCTTCTCTTGGATTTCCAGCCTCTGGAATTATGAAAAAATAAAATGTGATGCCTCACGATTTGTTCCTTTTGCTTACAATTGCTTTGTATTCAGGCTCTTTTCTGGATCCACACACAGAGTAGAATTATTTTTTCTAGGTCTTTGAAATATGATGTTGGTATTTTTATGATAATTGCATTGAATCTGTAAATCACTTTGGTTGGTATGGACATTTTAACAATATTGATTCTACTGATCCATGAGCATGATATGTTTTTCCACTTGTTTATATCATCTGTGATTTCTTTCCTCAGTGTTTGGTAGTTCTCTTTGTAGAGGTCTTTCATCTCCTTGGTTAAGTATATTCCTAGGTATTTTATTTTCTTTGTAGCAATTGTGAATGGTACTGAGTCTTTGATTTGACTCTTACTGGTATATAGGAATGCTACTGATTTGTGTATAATGATTTTGTAACCTGAGACTTTTCTGAATATATTTATCAATTCCAGGAGTCTCTTGGTGGAATCTTTGGTATCTTCTAAGTATAAGATCCTATCTTCTGCAAAAAGTGATAGTTCAATCTCCTCTTTTCTACTTTAGATGCCATTAATTTCTTTCTCTTTCCTGATTGCTCTGGCTAGGATTTCCAACACTATGTTGAATAGAAGTGGTGACAATGGGCATCCTTCTCTTGTTCAAGTTCTTAATGTGAATGCTTTCAACTTTTCCCCGTTCAATATAATGCTGGCTGTGGTGTTGACATATGTGGCTAAATCAGCATGATAATGGCACAAAAATAGAGACATTAGACCAATGGAACAGACCAGAAAACTCAGGTATAAAACCATCCACATATAGCCAACTGATGTTTGACAAAGCAGTTACCAATACATACTGGGGAAAAGAATCCCTATTCAATAAATGGTGCTGGGCAAAATGGATAGCCACATGCAGAAGAATCAAACAGGACCCATATCTCTCACAAGTTACTAAAATTAATTCAAGATAGATAAAAGACTTACATATAAGGCATAAAACCATAAGAATTCTAGAAGAAAATTTGGGAAAAATGCTTCTAGATATTGGCCTAGGCAAAGAATTTACGAAGAAGACCCCAAAGGAAATAACAGCAGCAACAAAAATAAATAAATGGGACTTAATTAAATTAAAAATAATGGAAATAATTTTTCCAGCCAAGAAAATAATTAACAGAGCAAATAGACAACCTACAGAATGGGAGAAAATATTAGCAAGCTACACATCTGATAAAGAACTAATAACCAGAATCTACAAAGAACTTAAGCAAATGAACAAGAAAGAAATCAAACAAACCCATTAAAAATTGGGGAAAAGACATGAAAAAACGCTTTTCAAAAGAACATAGACAAAGGGACAATAAATATGTGAAAAAATGTTCAATGTCACTAATCATCAGGAAAATGCAAATTAAACCACAATGAGATCTAACTTTAGTCCAGTCAGAATGGCCTTTACTAAAAAGTCAAAAAACAACAGACACTGGCATGGATGCAGAGAGAAAGGCGCGCTTATACACTATTGGTGGGACTGCAAATTAGTCTAACCTCTATGAAAAGTAGTATGGCGATTCCTCAAAGAACTAAAAGTCAATCTATCATTTGATCCAGCAATCCTACTTCTGGGTATTTACTCAAAGGAAAAGAAGTCCTTTTATCAAGAAAACACCTGCACAAAATGTTTATTGCAGGATAATTCACAATTGCAAAGGTGTGGGACCAACCCAAGTGCTGATCAGTTCATGAGTGGATTAATAATATGTGGTATATGTACACTATGGAGTACTACTCAGCCATAAGAAAGGATGATTTAATGCCTTTTTGCAGCAATTTGGATGGAACTGGAGACCATTATCCTAAGTGAAGTATCTAAAGAATGGAAAAACAGATAGCACATGTACTCACTACTAAATTGGAATTAACTGATTAGTACACATGTACATAAAGGGAAGCAACACTCCATGGAAAT